>JAPDKZ010000080.1:0-87058 GCA_027569885.1 Aspergillus diversus
CACACCCCCCCCCCCACCCCCCCCCCCCCGACCCCCCCCCCCCCCCCCCCCTCCCCCTCCCCCACTCCACCCTCCCCCCCCCCCCCCCCCCGCTCCCCCGCTCCCCTCACCCCCCCCCCCCGCCCCCCCCCCCCCCCCCCCCCCCCCCCCCCCCCCCCCCCCCCCCCCCCCCCCCCCGCCCCCCCCCCCCCCCCCCCCCCCCCCCCCCCCCCCCCCCCCCCCCCCCCCCCCCCCCCCAGAATCATGAAAATCAGTCAGTGGTAGCGGGTCGCTAGCCGGAGGAAACAATAATTCATTTTGACAACATAACCATCAAGTCAGGCCGAGGCCGGATAACTACTTCACATAAGTGTCCATCGTTCATTTTCGCCATCCATGATACCTCGTTCTGTAGAGCTTGAAGATCACTACAGGGCATGCCTCCATCCTCTGCAAGAAAAAGGAATCGCTTCCACCTCAAATTATGGTCCAGGTCGTACCCCTTGGTTTCGAGCTCAAGCCATCCAACTCGTTCAGCCCCAGTCACCATTTCCACATGCAAGAAAACGTCTGTCGCGGTTGTGAGACGCGATAGGACATCAGGGCCTTGCCAGGTACACTGCACTCCATGTGAAGATTCAAAACGTTGCTGTATGCCAAATCAATAAACGGGCTTGGGATATACATACATGCTATTAGGCCTTACCTGGAGGGAAATATATGAGCAAGCGAAAGATTCGAGGTCTCTAGCTAATATAAAAGTGGGGGCTTGGCTTCCCCAAGAGGCATCGACCCCGCCCCCTCTTTGCCGCATTAGGGAGTGAATTGGTTTGTCTTTTTGGTGATTCTGTGGTGGTTCTCACCATTAAAAGCTTGTGAGTTTAACAGGTGATTATCACATGATGCATAGTTAATCCAAATTCCAATCCCGTTCGACTAAAGCCAAAGATGCTCTTGTGGCAATAAAGATGTATGAGGCTATTGCGTGATTCAGGCGGGTAAGATGCTCGAATCTTCCCAAACCTGAGATGATTCCAGTTTCCGGCTACCTGTAAACTATGGCTCTTATGATATTGTGCTTCTTCCGCCAAAGGTGCGTGATGCCCTGGGCTAAATGTAACACTGCTTACTGTCTCCTGCAGGACATATCGAGCCCACGCTCCACCTCATGCCTCATTCCCATGGATATTGACATTCTTTCCTACCCGCAAAAGATTGTATTGTGCTAGATGCAAAAAGGCCCGCTCGCCGAAATACCACCAGTTACATCGGGAGCAGCCATTTAAGTACCCTTCCGAGGGAAGCTGTTCACGGAGGTCATGTTTGAATACTTACACACAGATGTCCCATGACATCTGGAGCACCCCAGAGCTACCATGATAGTGAATTGATGTATTACTCAAAGACAACCTTAGTTTGATCGTTTAATGGACGTGCTTTCACCACTGGTTAGTGGCTAAGAGTATATGCCATGGGGAGGGATTTGAATAGATTTGGACTTGAAATGGTCGTGCCCAATAAGAAGTACTGTACAATAAATTAGTAATAAAACCAGATTTTACTTATGCAACAACCTGAGGGTATATTATTATAGGCTTAAAAAAATTTAAATATATTATAGAGTACTACTAGTATTAGAATCTATATTCTTCCTTCTAGGTCCTCTTAGTCTATAGGTGTCGAGATAATGGGGCTATAAATAGCCCTATTTTATATAGAATTTGGCCCAGGGCCGCTCGGTGGTGAAATGCATTATATTTTTCAAATAGTGCCAAAACCAATTCCTATGGCCGTGGGAAAAACCGATTCCCTAGCTATACAGGGTGCTGCCGGTTCAGCTGCACTTATTCCTTCAAATCGAACGGATGCCAAGAGGTGCTACTATACATGTAGTTTGGTGCCTGGGCGACCTGCCCAATTAGGTAAAGTGGTTATGTAATCTGAACCCTTTCGGGAGCTAGTTAAATACAGCACTATCATCATGGTATACCTTAGATCAAAATCAAAAGGAGTTTGTCTGGAAGTCTCAGGGTGCACCTGCACCCAAGTTTTCAGCTTGGACAACCATTATTACGTGTACGAGGGATATATGAATTTTTAAATGCCTTTTTGGCCGCCTCACTACCGGACATAAAAAATCTAAGACGATGAGGTCTCCAGAGCAATAATCCCGCGGCGAGCAGGTAATCTTGGGGGATCTCGCAGAAGGCTGGGTGCCGATTTTGGCATGTAATCGGAGATGTGCTTATATGTAACACTTTTTTGCTGCATGGATGATTAGATAGAATTGCATGGGAAACACGTCACTTACTGGCCGATCCTCGGCGGTGGGTCGAGGTTCCTTTGTTGTGCTGAATTCATATAAACGGCCAGTGGACATCTCCATGGTTATCCAGCTCTTGATATCATAACGGACATAGAATTCTCCGATGCGCCGAAACAGGTTATTACGACGCTTGCGGATCTGTTCCTGAATTGTGCGATCACCTTTGATACACACACCCTTTTTCTGAGCCCTCGCCATCTCTAGGTAGCAAGAGGCAGGAGGACCGATTCTCAAACGGAAAGGGAATCTAAATAACTGGACCATGCATAATTAAGGGATTAACAATCATGGTCCCAGGAAACAAGAGAGATGTAGGAGGAGGTCAGTATTTCTTTTGAGGGTTACCACCTGTTTAACGTACACATTTTATCAACCCTCAAGATAAATCTTGATCCGATGCTTTTATATTCCCAATACAATTTTATCTTTACAGCCCCCAGCAGATGCCGTTGCAATGTCAGGGACGTATCCAGACCAACAATATGTTAGTTCCTTGAACCTTGATGCCTATGATGACTATTACTTATTTGATAGCACGGGATCCGTCAGGACTGCCAGAGCCTACAGCTCTCATTGACGGACATACAGCACCAAAATGCCGAGTTACAAAATTGGCACACCATCGGAAAAAATAATGAGGAAACCCTACTTGATACATGCCTCACCCTCGCTCATCTAATTGATAAGAGTTTCGGAACTACAACTGATAGGGAGATGGTAGTGGACCTGACCCGTGCACTTTATGACAATCATTCAATCGCCCATGAAGTCCAGAATAGTGTACAGGCCCTTCATAGAATAATTGATGCCCAACAAAGGCAAATTATCTTCCAACGGGAGGTGCTTACGTCCAGAAGGCCCAGACCCCCATGAGATCACATGGCCGCAGAAAGCTCGTGACAAGTATGCTTTTTGGGGAGCTCTCCGGAGTGATGTTTGCGGTTAGATCGTGCATGATGTAATATATGGGATTTATCTAAGAACACTATGATATTTATAATGTAAAATCTATGTAACAGTATTTGCGCTTGTTTTCTCGACTAATATTAGTGTCAATTGGCCCATATTGCTCCCCGTCTACATAAAACTTATACAGTACTATCTAAAAGAAGCAATGTTTTTTCAATTTCGGCTTGAGAGGGATCCCTTGGCTCTCTGGTCCAAATAATATCACAATCTTGGTGTGGTAACTCCGCGTGGCAAGAATCTACGACACCGTGTTGGATTTTGATACCGCAGTGTACCTGGTCAGCGCTCTGGAGAGCGCGGGCGAGAGCGTTTTTCTGACAATCTCCAAGCATGTTAATTTTATGCACTAGTTCAATGGTTTCGTCCTTTATCTACTAAGGTATCAGCATTATGAAGTGGGAGAGAGATTCCCCTCACCAGTCTGGTTTCATCTGAGATCCGCGTGCGGACGATGTCGCGTGCGAGCTAGAGTTACCTACATGTTAGACTTGTGGCTAATACACTGATCTGGGCATCCAACCTGTAATTGAATAACTAAGAAAGGGGCACACATCGTGATGATTGGGTTCGGAAGGTTAGGGTGGTGCGGTGGCAGTAATATAAAAGGTTGTCAGCCGCCCTAATAAATCCCAGTGCCGACTGGGGCCTTTGAAAAAGGTACCTCCTCAAGTTTTGAGCTGAACAGCTAAATTTATATATTTATGGATGAACAACATCAATTTTCCGTTCGGGAGCTTCTCTCTGAGGATGTTTCCCCCTCGGACCAGCCATGGATCTCTCTACGCTTAACAGGACGATGACACAGGCATCGGGCAAGGCCCATACAAGCCAGGACGTGACGGTTGAGTCACTACTTTCCTCACTGGCCGTATACGGGAGCATCTGTATTGCAGTGCTCCTATACGAACTTTGGGGATGGCAACGCAGGTAAATGTGGAAGCCTTTTCCATACCTCTCTTTTACTAAATTAATATACAGAAGTGGTCGCGTACAATTATTTCGTGATCCCAGTTACAGGTGGCCATCAACTCGATGGCTGGCTTGGGCCGTTCGTATTTTCCATATTTCCATAGATGAGGAAGAGATCATCGAACAGCGGGGGATTGATGCGTACCTTTTTCTCAGATTTTTAAGGACGGTGATCATGATACTCGCCCCAGTCACCTTTCTTGTCATCACAATACTGCTGCCTTTGGACCTCACTTTTGGGTCGAATTCAACCGGGGTCAATCGGTTCGGCTGGGCCAATCTCGCAACGTCCCCGGGACCACGGCACTGGGGCCATCTAGCCGCGTGGGTGTTGGTTGCGCTACACAGCTGCTCCATTCTGGTCGTGGAATTTCGAGAGCTGATCCGTATCCGCCAGAGCTTCTTCCTTGGGGAACTAAGCCCTCACCGACATGCAGGCTGCGCCGTTTTAGTCACAGACATTCCCACAGGGGTGCTAAACGAGGACAAGCTGCAGCGGATATATTCAAAGTTCAATGGCGGGCCAGTCTCTATCTCCATTAATCGCGACCTTGGACACCTAAAACACCTGATTCATAGACGAGACTACCTTACATTAGCATTACGATCCACAAAAAAGCCTCAGGGTAGATTCACACGGAGACCGTGGAAACAAAATAACACCGATCTGATCCTGAAAGACCTAGAACAATCAAACAGAGACATCCAGTCGCTTTGCGCTGACCCCAGAGCATTCAAAAAGATCCCTTCTGCCTTCTTACAGTTTGCTGACCCAGGGACAGCTCATATGGTCCAGCAGGTCGCTACAGATCCGGTACCACTGACAATGGTGCCACACTCAATGTATTCCCCGGATGATATTATCTGGTCGAATCTTTCAATGGGGTGGGTGCAACGCTTTATAAAGCGACTCGGTGTTTTTGGCCTGGCTACAGCACTTGATATCTTGTGGGCTGTGCCTATTGCACTCACAGGGATAGTGTCGCAGGTAACATCCTTGCAGACCAAGATTGGGTGGATACAGAAACTACTAGAAAGTGGATCAGGCAGGCTTGGCTTGGGGATAATCCAAGGCTTGGTTCCTCCATTGTTATGTTCAACTTTGATGAGTATCTTTCCAAAGGTCCTGGCGATCTTAGTCCAACATCAAGGACAATTGACTCTGTCGGCGATCGAGCAATCATTACAGAGTCACTATTTTTCCTTCTTGTTTATCCAAACCTTCCTTGTTGTTTCTATCTCCTCCAGTATCACAACTATCATGCTGCAGTTAGTAAACTCTCCCGCATCTATCCCCTCGCTGTTGGCCCAGAACCTCCCGAAGTCCGGTAATTATTTCTACTCCTACCTCTTGATCCAGGGGATCAGTCAATGCATTGTCTCCCCACGGCAACTTCCTGGCATTCTATGGCATCGGATCACGAACCGCGACGTAGCTCCACCCATGGATGAGCCGATGGAGATACGATGGGGGCTGGTTTACCCAGTTTTTGCAAATCTGATCTGCATTTGTAATTCCACCAAGCCCTTCAGCAAAGGTTGTCGCTGACCACAGTATAGGCTTCATATTTTCTGTTGTTGCACCACTCATCCTGCCTATTGGAACCGCGGTATTCATCATGTTCTGGCTGGGCTATTCAAGGAAATTCGTCCATCTTTTCAAATCAGGCATTGACACCGGAGGGTTGCTCTACTGGAGGGCATTACATCAACTTTTCACGGGTATCTATACTGCCGAGATTTGCCTGGTTGGACTCTTTTGCCTGTCGGCTGCTATAGTTCAAGCCGTCCTAATGGCCATGATCCTCCTAGCAACAGCTATACTACAGTATATCATCATTAGGGAATATACCTCCCTAGTGAAATATCTATCTGCCAATCACGGCAAACCAAAGACTGCAATAACTTCCTCATTAATCAAGCCCTCGTTCTGTGATCCATGTCTACAAGCTGAGATATGTAAAAGTGGCCTACCTAGCTTCAACCTCTAACTATAGATAAAATGCATGAATACAATTAGTACAGCAGCGCCTTGCAAGTGGGCTTTACATGATTCGCAACTCTTTGGCTTTTTCTCAGCGTCGCTTCTGTGATTCAGTCTATATTGGGCTTAGGTTATTGCTTTAGTGATTTGAACCTGGTATTAAGCATTAATATATAAAATTTCATGATACTTCTATATTATAAATACATAGATATCGGCTGCCTAAGTAGAAGAAATAAGTGATTATTGGAGTATAGTAATTCCTGATCTAAAACTAAAGCTGAACGAATTTGAGATAAAAGAAGGCCAGCATATTCTCCAGCCCAAAATCGGCACTGCAGTAATTGAGCCCATCGATGAAGCGAATTAAATGCGTGGGCAACAGCGCACTACAAAAGACGTTCCAAGTCTCCTAGGTATGAGCAGTTGTCGGGAATGACCTAAAAATCGGCTGGGTTATGTGGTATGCGGCTCAAGACTTGGTATAGGAGGGCTTGGTACACTTCACGCACCGATTTGCAAGGTCGATGCCCTTCATTTAAACTTTGAAAGAGTAGAAAAGCGTAGTAGCTTCAGGCCACTTTCATGCACTGTGATCTAGGCTTTTCTTTTTTTCGGAATTAGAAAACCTAGGAGCAATCATGTTGTATTGTAAATTAACCGTAGTCGACCAAGCTGATTGACAGTGAGGGAGTACCTGGCTAATCGAAAATAGTATGAGGCCTCGCCCACACTATCCATTTGACAATTTGGGTTTGGCATCTTGGGAAGGACCACGTCTTCTACTCCGATCTATTTTCCGTAGTCCAATCAAGACAGTCAAGACGGAACCCATTTGGCGTTTTCAAATCCTCTCAGATCTTCTCGGCCGCCAAAGCCGTCCGGATCTCCTCAATTCTATAGGGGAAGGCCCGTTGCGTGTGTTGCGCGTCATTTTCCGCAGCGCGCGATTGACGAGTGCCGCTTCAGGTGGGTTATCGGGAACTTTGTCAGTCACCTAGTTTCGGTCTGGCCGCATGGTTTTCGCCCGGCAATTGCTCTCGTGACCGCCTAAGGATATATTTAAATCGGCGATAGAGCGTTCGGTCCTCGTTTTTCCAGGGCTTGTCGGACGGGAAAACTTCTTTCCGAAGTTGATTGAGACACGGTGCAAGTGACTTGTAGAAGGGAGTGAAACCTCCAGTCACCCGGAGGAAAACGTCCTCACTCGCCACGACTCCGAGCTTCATGCCCGCCAGCTCTTCCATATCCACGTAGTTCCATTTCTCAAACCTCGGGACCACGTCGCTCTGGTTCGGGCCATTTTGATGGATGCAAATCCAAAAGAGAACCCAAAAAAAGGATTCTAAATCATGCATAAAAGAATGCCTCTCCCCCAGAAGCAGACCAATGGCCATAAACGCCCGCGTCCCTGTCTTCACTCCAGCACCGGAGGACTTTGTCCTGTCGTCCCGGATCGCCAGATCAAGATCGATGAGGAAGGCCCCCCAGGATGGGTTATTCTCGTCGTCGTTGATGAGAAGGTTTCCGGTGGATATATCGCCCTGCAAAAGTCCCGTCTCGGTGTGCAAAGACTCATAGCCTGTGATGCAGCTTTCCAGTGCGGAGAGCAAGCGTGACGGTGATTTTGCGTGCTGGATTGGTGTCCCACAGTCACGGATGATAACACGGCGGTGCACTCGGTTCAGTGGGGTCTGCCGGCCAGTGGAAACGGAGCTTGAACACATGCGTTTGGGGTCTGGAAGGCTTGAATAGGTGGAGGACCTCTTGCGGCTGGAGCAGCTTACTGGATCCACCGAATTAGTCGCTGAGCGGGGCCACCGGGGTCGGTAATTCGTTGCCTTTGTCACATCGAGTCCCTTGCGTAGGTTGTCTCGGACACTATCGACAATTCCGTCTATACATACTGTTTCGTGATGATAGTACCTGGCTACATACTTGACGCCACTCTCCGTTGCTTCACGTAAAAGCTTGCCCTCTTCTTCCCGTTCCGGGCATTGCCAAGTATCCTTGATGACCAGTGGTGGGTTTACCCCATCTCCATCGCGGTGGGCCATCCAGCACGTTGTCGCTCTTCCCGCAACGCAGGGGGCCCGCTTCATGAGCTTATCAATGATCAGATGTTCTTCTTGTCCTTCTCGAAAGATCGGGATGTATCGGTTACCATTGGAGGACGTCTGAATGGTGGGATCATAACCCAGCTGGCGGTCGTCCATCCGAAGGAAAGCCAACATAGATATAACGAAGCGAAGGCCATCTTTATTAATATCAAAGGGTGACGAGGCGATTGCCCCTGCGCGATCAAATGCCCAGAGCCGCATGATTGTACCGCACAATGAAAAACCCACCGCAAATACTCGATTATCTTGGGTGGTTAGCACCTCCCTTGCATAGCGCCCCAAATCACGCCAGGTCCTGGATGTGGTGTCCGCGTTAAAGTTGCTTTTCAATTCTCCCAGAACTAAAACATCAGCCCAGTGAAGCTTATGTTGGCCATCTGGCTTGCGAGCAAACCCAACATCGAGTTTTCGATCAGCTATCGACCCTTTTAAGGGCTGGTTTGGCTGCGCTAGAAGAGTTCGATCAGCTTTGGTGGTGAAGCCGGATTCAGCGGCTAGGTTGCGTAATATCTCGACCTCTTTAGACAGCCAATCCAAAACCTCCCCTTCCTTGGCCCCTTCAGGCCAGCCCGACCAGCCCCCGTCCTCGGCAAAGCGTGGGTTGTCCCCGTCTGTGCACTTCGAGAAAACAGCGGTAGCCCCCTCCTTGAGACCGTTGATCCGGCCCAAGTATGCCTCATCAAATCCTGGCACGTCAATATAAATGGAGCTCAACTCCTCCTTCAAGACATTATCCATAAAACTTCGATGCTCGGAGGAATTCACCACCGAGCTTGTTGTACGTGTATAAGGGGTCTGGTCAAGGAGAGGTGGAGCTTTCGGCGGGGGGGTAGTTTCGCGAACGGCGGCGTGTATCTGACCCCAGATAATTTCATCCGAATCTTTATTTAAAACTGCTGTCAAAAGCGGGAAATAATCATTCACGTCGAATTCCTTGGAGCTAATCACAGCATTCAGTGCCAGGAGGTCACTGAGAAGACTTTTTCGCCCATTTTCGGATGGACACTGGCGCATATTCGGGATAGCTCGGAGTGCTGACAGCAAGTCAAGCATGAGGCTCTGGATTTCTGCACCAAGCAACTTGTCAGCCAGGGCAATCAAACACGATGGATATCTTCACCTTCGGAGTCCAGACGGTTTAAGGAGCTAAGCTCGGGGCACAGTTGTAAGTGTTCACATGTTGTCTTGAAGACAGTTCGAAAACTCTCCAGACTTTGTCCAATCGGTTCAAAATCTCTTGTTTCCGACCTGCTGAGGGCCGCCATGGATGCGCCTCTACCACCAATGTCGACAGGTCTGTTGTGCAACCCTTAACGGAAGGCAGCAGAAAAGCAAACGCCTGTGATGTTTGTGCCAAGCTTCACGTGATCTAAACGGAACGTCCAGTGGCCAATCATCGACGTGTAGGGCGAACGTGTTCCACCATTGAAATGTGATGGCCATATGTACGTGACTGTACTGCTCTATGCGGTGGAAGCCTCGAGAATGTCGGCTGTCTGCAAAAGATCAAACAGGGTAGCGCTAGAAAACGACATGGATCTTGAGCGCTCATTTGGGAAGGAGAGGTCACATGCCACTGAGGAGAAAGAAGAAAGAAAGCTATCTGGCCACGAACCTGATTAATCACGTGAACTATTACCCTCAATTATGACATGATAGCCTAGCCTTATTGGGCTATGCTAATGCCAAGGGCAGTCGCCAGCCACCAGTGGCTGGCTGTATCACAAAACACTTGTCGACCGAACATAACCCCTAGTACGGGAGAGCATTAAGGAAATAGATGTCGATCTCCGAATGCCGGCGAACCCGCTGTCTTCGACCACGGAATCGACAAGGGTTATGCCCAATTTCCACCCACCAAAGTGCTTTGCAACGCTCGTTTACCGCATTTAGTTAGATTGCTTATTATTCTATGTGTATTTATACCAGCCTATCAGGGCTAGATTGGAAGAAAGAGACCTCTTTTCGGTGGTAAATTTGGACCTCGTACTAGCAAAAACGCGACCCGAGACGGTCGTTAAAACTTGTCAACCTGCAAGGATACTGAAATACCACGTTATATGACCATCTATTGGTTGGCCGGCGACCTTTTTGGCGTAGTGGTTATTTTGACCACGAGTTGGTCCACAAATTTAAACTCGATGGGCGGCGATTGGGGAAATTCCACTGGACTTGGCGGGGAATAAATTAAAATAAAGACAGGGAAACAAAGAAAGTGTAAATGATGCTGTTTTCTTCGTCTGTTTTGTAGTCCAGTGTTCGATACATATCTCCAACCAACATATACCGATACGCCTGCTGAACGGCACATTATGGACAAAGGCCGCCTTCCATACTGAACCCACTGCCACGCAGAGCTCGGTGATGACACCCAACCCCTTCTTTCTCTCTCCACCAGGAGTCGTGTTGCATCAATCCCTGCAGCAGACAAATTCTATCTGCATCCCATCGCCCGGCGCTGCAGTTAGCCACGCCAACCAGTTTGCCATATAAAACCTTATGAGACACAAGGCCCCTAATGAATTCAGATCGTACTATATATACAGTTCTTATTAAGAACGTACTTCAATTAGGCCCTAATAAAAGGTTAACTGTTTAGGGAATCTATAGGTGGTTTAAGGTAAACACTGATAAATAAAAGACTCCCGGCTGGAGAAATAATATTTAATACATTCTTTCAATAAATGTTGTATGTATTTAAGGGGTTAAAACCATACCAGATAACTCTGTCTCCTACAAGAGAATTTAAACCCTAAAGAAGTTGGAAGACAAGGTATCAAACCCACAGTCCGATATCGAAAGCTCCCATCAAACAAAACTCAGGCAAGGAACAAAACGCAGGCGAGGAGACCGAGAGCTTCGGAGCCGCCCGGGCCTCAGCACCAGGCATTCAGTGCCAGGTGCTAGTTAATAGACGATGCAGTCCAGATAGCCTGGCAGCCACGACACTTGCCGGCCCCTAAAAGCCGCCATTCTGGCGCGTATTGCTGCTTCCAAATCCGTCGCTGAGCAGCGGCAATGGGGGTCAGTTAAACCACACCCCTACATAGCAAGAACATTTGGCGAGCAGATAAAGCGGGGCTATGTCATCCTGTTCCTACATTTATCAAGCTGTGCGATAACATTTGTGGAAAATTCCACAGCACCGTTGTAATCAAGCTCTCCAGGACGATAAACATTCGACTCAAGACAATATGCAGCCACATCCGTATATATAGGGCCCATTATTGATCTGACCTGAGGAATGAGCTCGGTAATGAAATATTTCCGTACTTCGCGAGAACCATTATACTTGTCTCAAGGCCGGTTCTGCCGAAGTCGAATAGCTGATTTGAGAATACCTAATTCAACAAGAATCACCCCGAAGCTGTACATATCGTGGTTCTTTGAAAATTTCGCATCACTGTCACCGAGAGCTGCACCCCAATTGGTGGTGGGATCGCCTTGAACGTCTGGGTGTCGGTAAACTTGGCGTTCTCGAAGCCTAGTCCGACTCTTTTCGTCGTGGTCCGGTACATAGGGATAATCAAAGCCGGTTAGATATGGGAGATCAAGTTGCTGATGGGTATCACAGAAATCCATCTCAGAACAGAATACTATATTGTGGCTTCTGATTCCTTTGTGAAGCCACTCGGCTTTGTGTAGGTAGAGAATTGATTGGGCGAGAGATTGAGCGATCTCAAATCGCATAGTGAGTGAAAGCGATGGTTCAAAGCGAGCAAGATTTCTTGAACTTAACATATCTCGCAATGATATCGCATACTTCCCGCGGAGAGCATATATCACACGAAAAACATCAAGCGATCGAAATGATCTATCGTCAACGGTATACCCCAAACAGGGAAGAATTCTCAGTTCTTTGATATTTTGGGAGATATCCAACTGCCACATCAGTTTTGAGAGAGAACCTCTCACAAGTAGGTAACTCTGCTCAGGGACTTCTTTTTTGTGCACAAAGACAGAGCTTCCGGTGTTTTTACCGAAATAAGAAATCCCTGCTTCATTGTCTCGTTCACGCTCCGGGTTGCCATGAACTCTCCATGTCTTTTTTCCTGAAAGATGTGAAACTTCATTGATGCCACTTCGGCTGGCAGCCTTGAGTTGTGCAAGCCATTTGTTAACGGTATCAATGTCCTCTTGACGATTTAACGGAGCAGTCGACTGACTCGCATTCTTACCATCCCAGTTTGCAAGAGTTTCAAGGCAAGTCTAGACGGATTTCTCCGGTGAACAACTAGAGACCGGGGGTTGGGCCATTTAAGGATCGTTGGCGAGGCTATGTCGCGCCAGAAGCGAGGAGGATGAAGGTGACTCAAGGAGAGTGTGCTGGGTATTACGATCTCCCGAGGGCGGCTCAAGGGTTTATATAGCACTTCCCTTTCGCTTCGATGACATAAGCTCAGAAGGCAGATCGCAAGGCAGGTAAACCCTTCCCTATATCCGAGGAACTATAGAGGCTTTCCCGGATGGATAGGATATGTATTACGTAAACTTCAACTCCTTGCTATTTCGTAATTCAAAAAAGAAAAAAAAAAAACTCGAATTTGAATGCCAAAACCCGAGAGGTCTGAATCGTGATCAGGCGAAGTGGGTAAGGACTTGACGCAGTGGCGGCTGGCACGAGGGACCAGAAAGGCTGCAATGCTGCACGGTGAAGCTGCCTTACATCATGGGCCGGCTGCCTTGTTGGACTCGGAAATGGAGGTGTACCGCTATTGAAATCTTTTTTTTATAGTTAATTAACTATAATTAGGTAGTTACACTTGGCATCCATGAAATTAAAATAAGAAGAGTGGTCATAAAGGCTATCCGTTTCCCAACCCTCCCCATGATCGTCAACGTTTCTCAAAGTAGACGTAGGTAGGAGAGGAGGCACTATCAACGAGGGTGTAGCCGATTGTATGGTGTTAGGTCCGAAACCTGAGGGCGGCGCGCATCAGGAGGTGCAATTCGTCGATGATGCCATAGCATCGCCGACCTAGACTTTGATAGCTAGATGAAGGATATAAGGACACTTATTCTCGCACATATATCTAGTTTACCTTTAGTTCTTCGCGTTCAAACTAAGTTATTAATTTGAGTCGAAGTTGCCTACTTCACTTCGGAACCGGTAACTACCTGGATACGTCCTCAACTACCGTACTCAAGTCACAACTTTACCATACGTGGTAGATGTGGCTCTTGATCGATCTATACGTCGTATTACGAGTACAGGCGAGTCAGAATACGGGTCCTATTCAGGTAAGAAGTCAATCACATTGGACGGATTACAGAGAGATTACAGAGTTAGACACCTCAGGCAGCTGGAGTGTCGTAACACAGAGCTGGTATAGCATGCCGAGAAGAAGCAGAACTAGTCCATTCTTATCTCAAACACAGCTAAAGCCTCTAATTATAGGCTGTCTATTGTTTACCCGGGCAGAAACCTGTATGTGTTACCCTCTTTTGTATCTTGACAAACTTCTTTCGGGGAAATTTTGAAGTGTCTGGGTTCAGTATGTACATTTATCTGTAGTACTGTAGAATCTAGCTTGAATACTATAATGTTTATAAACCAGTTCAGCGTGGAAACATAGATAGCAAACCAGAAAGAGATCTGAGCCTGAGTTTTATTTCCTCCATGGCTTAACAATGATAAGTGCTATACCAACACCTAATAAACATAAACCTAGTTAGATGAGATTAGGTATTTAGAGGCATTAATAGTTCGCGAGCCTTACCCAATATTAGGCAGATACAACCTCTCAACCTCTTCACACGCCATTTGGACCCCACTGCATCTTGGGTGTGTTTCGTTGCAGCTTCACTATCCAGAGCTGTACTTTTCACGCGGTTCTGAGCCTGCTCCATGGCTGGTGACTGCTTCTGAATCTCCCAACCCAGCCTATTAATACATTCATCAAGCAGAACTACTTTATCAGCTAAACTTGTAAGGGCTACTGAACGCTTTAAACAAGAATTCTGGACGGCAAGGTCCGCCCGGCCATACTGTTTCTCCTTTTCCGTCTCATGGTTTTTCAACATTTTTCTCAACTTGTAAAGTTCCTGCTCATATTTCTACTATATTGAACCCACAAGGTGGCAAAGTCGGATAATGATAATTCCTAACGTGAAAGAAAATGAAAGATATTATAGAGGTCCGCAACAGGACTATCTTAATAAAGTGTCGGTATTAACAGTGCAAGTAACTTTCATAAACCCATCAGCTAAGTTACCTATGCCCTCAATTAGTAACATATATCAGCAATCAAAATAATTTAATAGATGGGCATCATCTTTTCTAGGGGTAGTAATCGTGCATTTAATAGTATGGAAACAACGCCAACAAAAATGGATATAAATTGTCCCTACAACATTGAAAAAGGATATATCTTTGACTTAATTGATTTTATCAAAAATTCACCCTCCGCTATGGCGTCCCACGATTCCCCACCCATCAGACCCGAGCTATCTGGGGACGAGCACGGCAATCATTTTCGGACATGTAAAACATGCAAACTAATCCAAGCTCTTTTGACCAGGGAAAGAGAATCCCAACAGTATCAGCTCTACCTTGAGGATCGTATGAAAAACACCACAGAATCTTCAGAGGAAGCCCGCAGCCAATGCCAGAACTTAAAACAAAATATCTCTGAATACAAACAGACTATATCAAACAATGAGCAGCGTATCCAGTCTCTATATCTTTCCCTCATAGCAGAGCAGACACGAGCTCGACAGTTGGAGGCACAGCTATCAACCCTCTACAACCTCAACCAGACCCTCTTGGACTTTGTCACTGAAGGAGGAGGATTTTCAGCAGACCTCGTTATTGAGCATGGGAGAATTCAACATAATATTATGGATAGTGAAGAACAACGCAATTTGGTGTTCTCACTTGAAGCAACGATAAATGACCTTCAAGCCGCCCTACGACGCCAGCGTGGCTGTGATTGTTACACGTTGGTGGCAAGCTCTCCCACAGATCCTGACAGACTAAGCTCTGTTGAACCTGATGTCCAGTCTGAACCATGTGACTTACTGGAATAGCCACTTTATATGGATATAACTGTGTGACTGTGTGTACCTAATAGTTAACTGGGTTTAGTTGGAACATTGGGATTCAAACTGATTCTATGTACTAGTAACTTTTCCTTGGTATGTAAAGAACAACAAGCCTTTCTATGTACTAAAACATGCTTAGAGGTAATTCTAGAGTATAAGACCTAGACCCTAGTTTCGTAAAGAGGAACCTGAAATTCGGTTGAGTTTTCAGTACACTCACAAATTATTTTGGAGCCCTAGTCAACCTACTGGTGGTTACTAATAGCTATATAAAAATGAGGGCCCCGGCTCTGATTTTGTCTGTTTAACAGAATAAAATATAAGTAAGGTGCTGGGGATCCTAAAAATTAAACAGGTTGAGAGATGTCTGAGCATCCTAGTTTAGATTATTATAAGGAACTTAAAATTGAACCTGATGCTCCCGAGGAAGAGATTAGAAAGCAGTACCATAAATTAGGTATAACTATCCCAATTACAATTCAACCATGACTAATATGAAGAAGCAAAAAAGTTGCATCCGGATAGAAACCAAGAAGCCACAGCAACAGGAGATTTCCAAAGGATACAAAATGCATATGACCAAATCATCCAAGACAGATTGAAGCAGGGATGCAAAGAGAACACCGACACCAAGTCTTGGTGGTCTCAAGGAAATAATTACCCACATTCACATCATCCACCCCAAGGGGACTTTGAGGGGCCCAGCCCACCACTCTCTGACGCTGAGCTCCGGAGGCGTTTAGCTCGAAGGGCCTTTAAAGCCACTAATATAGATATCCCATGGTTTTATGCACGTGGTACAGTATCACAAGACCAACCATCTGGATTTAACAATCATTCAGCGAATCCAGGGAACCAAGCCCCCGAAAGTAGATACTTTACCTCCTCTAAAGAAAAATCCCAAAGTAAAGGATTTGGAATAGGATCCTCCGCTACCAATCCTTCCGAAAATTGTGGACAAATAAAACAGCCTGGTAACATTAATGAAGGTTATAGGAACCCAAATCCCCAAAACTTCCAACAATAGACTAATAATAGACTAATCATAGACTAGACGTCAAGTCTTCTCACAGAGTGGGAGAAAAGACAATGAATGCAAATCATAAAGATAATCAATATATATACCAAGACCCTAATAAACAGAACCCAGAGGGTGGGAATCAGATCCAAGTTGAAAAAGTCACAATCCCACCAACTCCACCCTGTCAGCCAGATTCAAAATGTTCGGAGTTCGAATGGGGCCAATACACTAGGAGCTTGGGTGAATACTTTGAAACATGGTATTTATTCCAAGAGAAAGTATTAGGCGACCTACAAAGTAATGGAATAGAGGTGCAAGGGGGTTACACTAACATGCAGAGAATCCTCTGTGGTTGGGAAAACGCATGGCAAAACCATCAGGAATATATAAAACAGAACCAATGTATTTGGGAGGGCCTGCAAAGGATGGATATTGACTAGAAGCTTAAAGAACTCATCACAAAGGAAGTTATATAAGATTGATTATACTACAAGCCTCAATACCTTGCTTATTGTTGGCAGGCTTGAAGCTAGAAGAGACACCTTCCTAAGCACTGTTATAGTAGCTTAAAGCTTTAAATAAGAGGTATAGAAAAAGGCTATGTATAGATTGTGAGATTTTACAAATAAAGAACAGCTGTTGACCTGGAAATAAATCCAGCACTGCATAGACGTCATACAATGGCAAGAACACTATCAGTTTCTAGGTAGCCACTTCCTAAGTGGGATAAGACAAGATGACCATTCCATCTGTTTTGGAGGACGAAGATGCCTTTAATTGCAGAGCTAAGCATTGTACTAGCTACGAACTAGTCAATAATTAACTGCTATTACAAATCTGGGATCAGATTCAGCCTTATCAAACAATCCCAAACCTCCAAGAGTAGGCAAGGGACTCTATTGCGATGGGCGTATTCGGCTACCTTGGCGCTACACCACAGATTCTTATGGGGATATATAGATTTAATTTCACGGCCTAGAATTCTGTGTACCTCTACGTTGATACTTCACTATGGCTTTATCCTCAACACCTGCTACAAGCCCCTGGATTATTTCCAGGATCATGGGTTCTGGGTTCAAAACTGTATCCCACCCTCCAATTGGAAGATTGTTGGATAAGCGCCAGAAGTTCCAGATGACTCTGAAGCCACAGCTCCACGAATCATTTTGCTGTGGGGTAGGCTTCTCTAGTTACCCCAGCCGTCTTGATAAATAAAGATGAAATTAACTTACAGTTTCCTGGTAAGCAAACCCCAAGTCACCAAACTGTTCCTTCACGAGTTGGGATACTCGGGTTTCACCTGCACCTTTCATCCCCACCAGGGAATCGTAATGGCGAATCACCTGCTCTCGCTCGTTGATTTCGAGGAGAGTGAAATGAGTATGAGCGTGGTTAAGCGGGCAAAAGAACACTAATGGAACCGCGCCCCCAAATTCCTCTTCAGCTTGCTGTCGGTACATGGAGATAGTATTGGCCCAGCGCTTCAGCGGTTCTTGAAAAGGTCGTGTGTGTAGAACTGGTGTGTCCTGGATGACTTGGTCAAGGGGGATGCTCAGGCCGTGTCGAACAAACCCTGGCCGGTCGGAGATCTGCATCGCGGCGTCGATGATCCAACAATTAAGGTATTGCCCCGGACGAAGTTGCTCGAAAGCGGACTGCTCAATCTCCACGCTTCTATTCACCGCCAACGTGTCATGGGGGTTGGGTGAGGCTTGATTAAATACTTTGGTCTGAATCTCTTTAACTAAGTTGTGGATGGCAGTGTCCAGAACCCCGGCAGGGAGCGCTTCCTATATACTAATAAGTAGTAGTGATAATTTGCCTCAAGAGATTTACTTACATCCGCCAGGGGGTAAGCAACTCGTAGCTGCTTGATCTCTGTCTCTGTTGCCAGCCCCTTTTGTTCTAGGCCCATAAGGAACACCCGGAAATCCGGCAAGCCGTGATTTACTAAGTATTCTAGTTGTGGATTAAGGGTCTCCAGCAGCTTCATGTGTTCAGGATTGCCTTGGATGTCTTGAATAAGCTGACTAAGATGTTCTATGTTCATCTTCGCATAGTCCCTGGCAGGTATTAGCATAGTATAAGGGAATTTCTATTATTACAGTTTACCAAATTCTTTTGCTAAAAAGAATCCCAAACCCCAGATCTTTCACCAGCAAGCTCAGCTTCTCCCCTCTGCTAAGCCGGTTGCTGATATACCTTCTTCTTGATTCTTTCTCTCGCTCGATCAGCGTGGCTGGGGCTGTATGACCTCCTGTGGCGCGTCCGGGTTCCAACCTAACAACCCCCACGCCACTGATCCATCTAGATCTGCTCATATATTCCTCTACATTTTTCCGCACATGTAGAGCTGCTCGTCTGCGGCTAACAGGCTGGCCCTTCTTGGTGGGGATTATTTTTTGGGCCTGTTGCAACTGATCATTATACCAATTCCAGGATCCAATATAGTCGAGAAGAGTATAGATTGTGGCTTGACTCTTCTTGGCCTCCCCCGCCATCAGGACCTGAATCCACATTGACCCGTCTGACCATCGGTCGTCTGCACATGCCGCGAGTGCCTCCGGTTGACACCCCTGCAGTGATAGCAGGACCCTTCGATGCACTTCCTGAGATACTCCATTCGGATGTTGACTGAGTTGATAGAGGGTTCTGGTGGCCTGGAGGACTAACTCCTGGATGGGCAATGTGTTAATGGTGGGCGGATCTGGCGTAGGGGCCCGGGCGGTACCACTATGGTCAACCAACCTGGTTATTTTATTCTGGCCAACCACCTGAGGTGAAGAGCAGGAGCTATTGACCCCCTGCGGTACATTCATTGCTGACGTGGCTATGGCCTCCCCCTCTAGCCGGGATTTCCCTTGATCCTGTCCAATGGTACCCTCCGATGTTTTTCTACCGCTAATAGCGACTTTATGGCTTGTGGGTTGATGTGAGGCGGGCCCCTGGGCGATAGCCTCTGTTGGCTCTGCCGCCTGACACTCCGTATTATGTGGAGATTTATTAGGATGCTCTTCCAACGCCTCAACCTTAGCCAACTTAGATGGGCAGTATGAGCTATCCTGTTCTGATTTCCGTTTATGCTGTGCTTCAGCCTTAGTGTGGTGTTCGGGGTCATCGAGCTTAGAAGCTTCCTGAATTATATCTGCGATGGCCCGGGCGACGTCTGGGATCTTTTTATGGAGGCGGTAGATTGCAATGCGAAACTTACATGTCTTTAGTCAGCCACCAGCCATAAGACTAAGGGCTAAACATACCTGGGGCGAGTTCTGGAGATTAATAGTTGGATAAGAGGCAGCCAGGTCAATAAACTGTTTGAGTAGCCTGATGGCTTCCCCTTGAACATTTGAGAGGTCACGTAGATCTGCTGCGCTAGGCGACATGCTGAAGAGTGAAGTGGGTGAATAAATTGAAGAAGTTGCCTTCCTTCCAGTTTCCTAGGATGTTGGGGCAGGGCAGTGAGCGACAGTTCTCTGCCTATTAAGGGAAGTACTTGGTTTGCTTTCATTGCTCAATCCTTGGCGATGTCATGGGTTTGCAGGATTTAAGAGCTAACAGGGCCTGTAGGCAGTTCTGATCCCCCCATGATATCGCCTGCGACCCTGGTGGCGAGTCACAAGACAAGTTAGCACCAAAGTGGCGGCCCGATGAAATATAAGGGAGCACTCCCCACCCCAAGCAGGTGATTACTCTTATTTTCTAACCCCTCTTATTCTCTAACCCCACCTGTCAACCGATCAGGCCCGATCCCTCCATTTATTATGGCCGACTTCTGGCACGAACTTGCCCACACTTTTGGTTTCCCAGCAAGTCCTTCGATAGATGGGAGCCTTGGGCCGGACAACAGCCTAGAGACTATAACACCTGTCTCACTGGAAGCTACGCAAGAGAGTTTTGCATGCAGTAGGTTTAGCCCTAATTTATTTAGAAAATCCCCTAATGTTTTAGCCAAAGCAGCACCCATAAACCGTGTTCAACAAAAGCCGATATGCAAACCACGCCCCAGTTCTTTCTCTTTAGGACTGAGGAGATCTAAACGACTTTGGCAACCAAGAAGATCAGCAAGAATTCGAAGCCGCCGATTAGCCAACTTTACCTAAGGGTTGTTTGGATGTTGCTTTGCAAAGGGTGAACAGAACGCAGGAAGTAATTATCCATGGGCTTATATTCATTACCAACCTGTGCTACCATATCATTGGAATTATAGTGTTACCAAATCCACTTCCATGTTTCTGAGCTGCTTCTTTTCTTCATAATGTCAGAAAATATTTCAATATCAGATCAAGCAAAGCTATGTTGAGTTGTTTTGGGCTTAGGGCTGCCTGCCGCTCCCATGTTCGAGTCTGAATCCTCGAGTCCGTCTCATGGTGATTAGTATCAGAGAATTCCGCGTTTTCAACCATCACTTTCACTCACCATGTGATTTAAGATTACTCAATCCCTCATGCAATCGATTTTTTACCTATACATAGCTACTAACAGAGTGGCTCCAGAGATGATACAAATACAAACACACTATACAAAAACACTCTCTTGCAGGCCGGTATATCGTCGGGTCCGACAATAGCTGATAAACGTCCGGCTGCCCGCATGCACCATGATAACATGCCGCTGGGCCTTAATTAACAAACCCTAAATTTCGCAGTCAGTGAAAAGGTGCGGGAAGCCAAGGAGGGAAGAGGGGCCCGCCACTTACCGCTATCATCTAGTAGCGAGCCTCCACCATATTGAAATTGATGGAAGAAGAAAGGGTTTAGGAAGCCATGGATCTCGCTCGGCATTCAAAGGTGTGTCTGTCAAGCATGCTTCCACTTATCTGGGTCTCCTACAAAATCTGGGATTGGCCATCCACCACAGCAACTGTGGGGAAGACATAGTAGTCATCCATCTCCTGCTGGTCATCCTTAACCAGCAGCTTCCAATGGTCTTCCATGGATGTCAAGTCAGGCGCTTCGAACGCCTGGATGTGAAATAAGATGATGAAGAAGAGGACACGGGAGCTGAAAACTAGCGATATGCCATAGAAAATTTCTGGTAGTGTGAAGGTATTACTGGGTACACAAGATATAGTCATCTCATGACCCGGCGTTTCTGAGATAACACTTGAACATGACAAGTATTAAGGATGTGGTGAGTGTGAGATAGTGCACTCATGGTGTTTCCTACACCGTAACATCCGCCTTGGTGTACAAAGGGAAGGTGGCTGAGCCGCAAAGCCACACCACACCAGTCCATGGAACATAAAAACCCGCGATCGGGCTGGCATAAGTTCTCATCCCACTTCAATTTGTCTCGCCATGGAACCCTCGCTGGTATCTTGCCAAACTGCTCCCGCTTTAACAACCCTACCCTCAGAAATTGTTTTAATGATTATTGGGAGTCTGAATAGCCTGGAATGCCTCCTTTCAACCGCCGTCACCTGTCGATACCTGTATCAAATTTTCCGATATAAGGACACTGCCATCATAAAATCTTTGTTTTCCACTATTTTTCACGCTGCATCTCACCAAACATCCGATGATCCACTCGAGAAAGCCCCGTGTCTTATCATCCAGAATTTAGTTTTTGGCATTCGACATGCTCTTTTTCCAAGCCATGTGGTTCTTGAGGTCTTTATGGAGACTTGGAAGTTCTTTGAAAGCAAGACACCTCGAGAGCTACTTATCCCAATCAGCATCCCTCTGGCACGAGTCTTACAAAAGAAAGGCTGCCTCCAAGATGCATGTGATCTTCTTGATCATATCTTTGATGATTTAAACACCGCAGCATCGCCTTTAACCCTTTATCCACTCGTGGAGGCTCGAAGGAAATTACTACCGAGAGAAAGGTTCGATGCCGACCTTGATGAATGTCTGGATGCAGCATTGCCAACCCTAATACCAGAGCTACAAAAACTCCCAGTAGCTGTTATCACCCACAATGGGATGTTCTATCTCGCAAGTGATGTATTCTTACAGGAAGGCATGGTACTCTGGAAGCACTTTGTGCTGATGCGAGTCAGTGCTGTGCCACCAAACCGGAAGATTTATGGGGAAGAGGACCCGGAGGTTATCAATTTGGTAAAGGAATTTCGCCAGTATTCCCGTCAACCCCGTTCTCGTCGAGTTAGCTGAGAAGCTTGAAAACTTCTATAGAAATAAGCATTAGTTTCTGTGTGCTGGTAGCTTCTGGAAACCGTTGGTAGTGACGGAGGAATACGTACATTAAATACATATAAGATGCGCTCGCTACGGTTTCAAAATTAACGAATACTCACGTTCGAAGGCTATGTACGATATGTGCATGCCTTCGTAGATGCATTTCATGCAGAAATAATTCGTTATCATCGCAGGATTTGCATTTGCGGTCTTGCAAATGCGATTTTCGGAAGTGCCGCCTCACCCCATTCTGGTCGGAATATTCCTTCTTACACTGAAAGCATACCGGTTCTGGCCTGGGCGTGGAACCTGCGTTCGATGGAGGCTCCTGCTTCCACGCCAACACGGCCGGCCCCTCCCCTCGCTTTCGCTTGCAGGGGGGTGGAGTTGTAGCTAGGGCTTGGTCATCAGACGGCGCGGACCGCTTCGGTCGCCCTCGGAGCGGACCACCCTCTGCGAAGCCACAGTATTGGATCCCAGCCGCCACGGCGCGATTGCGCCTCGCCCATTCATCTTCCAATGAGTCGGAGATAGGCCAGGTGAGAAAAGTCTCCATGACAAGGATCTGTTCCGGGGGCATTGAGAACTCGTTCTGTAGCACCTCGCGGGCAGGTTTGTCATTGACCGCGCCACCGGTCAATTGTCTCTGAATATCGATCACAGCCTGCTTCCGGCTAAAGTCCCGGCGGACTTCCTGCCGCCGTTTCTCCTGTAGACTTCGACGGAGATTTTTAACCTTCCGCCCCTGGTCCTCCAGTAATTCTCGCAGCGCGGGATCGTCGGAGCGTTCGCACTTAATCCCCAACTCAACATGCCATCGCACGGCCGCTTGCAGCTCTGGATCCGTCTCCACCAACGCCCGGTCATCTTCGGTGAGGGACCGCGGTCGCCGAAGATCAATCCAACGGCTCATCCGCGTCACGGCTCTTGAGAATTCCTTATCAGGATCCAGTCCACACATGACCTCTTGCAGGCCGGTATGTCGTCGGGTCCGATAGTAGTCGATAAACGTTCGGCTGCTCGCATGCATCATGATAACATTCCGCTGGGCCTCACTGACAAACCCTAAATTTCGCAGTCAGTGAAAAGGTGCGGGAAGCCAAGGAGGGAAGAGGGGCCGCCACTTACCGCTATCATCTAATAGCGAGCCTCCACCGTATCGAAACTGATGGGAGAAGAAAGGGTTTAGGAAGCCGTGGATCTCGCTCAGCGTTCGAAGGTGTCCGTCGAGCGTGCTTCCACTCATCTGGGTCTCCCACAAAATCTGGGGTTGGCCATCCACCACAGCAACTGTGGGGAAGACATAGTAATCATCCATCTCCCGCTTTAGGGGAAGTAACATCTCCTGCCGGTCGTCCTCAACCAGCAGCTTCCGAAGGTCTTCCATGGATGTCAAGTCGGGCGCTTCGAACGCCTGGATGTGAAATAAGATGATGAAGAGGAGGACATGGGGGCTGAAAACTAGCGATATGCCATAGACAATTTCTGGTAGTGTGAAGGTATTACTGGATCATCTGTTAGCCTGGTAGAGGTGGGGATGATGAAACAAGGATGGTTACGTACAGCTTGGCCATGCCAAGAACGCTCTTCACAAAGTTAGGCTCCAGCTCGATGGTAGGCTTGGGAGGCCCCCCATGTGGATCTCGCTGAAGGCTCAGTTGAAGATGCTTAAACTGGAGTTGCAGCATCGCATTTTTTCGGTTGACGGTGAAAAGGCCAATGGTATTATACAGGCAGATATTAATCCGCTGAAACCCCAGGTGGAACCGTTTTTGTCTAGTTTGGAGGATTGTCTCATTGAAGGGCACCATGTCTTCAATATAAACAGGAACATTTGCCCGGGGTTGCGTATCAAGGCCATGCTTATCAATCAGGTGTCTTATCCCCTATTCATCTTTGTCAGCTTAGATCAGTGCAGGTCGTTGGCGCGGGGCAACACACCGTACGGACCGCTTCGGCCATCTCCTCGCTCATTGTCCGCTTAGTGACCCGTTGGTAGTAGCCTCGAAAGTATTTCCAGTCATTCTGGAATGCACTGGCCTTTTTGATGCCCTTGTTGCGGCGCCCGTTAGGGTTGTACTTGAGCTTCAAACACCAATTAAGAAACCGGTGCATGTCGTTTGGAGTCGCTACCCGAAGCGCTTCTTTAGCATCCTCCCACCTCAACTCCGCCGACGGTTCGATGGATTTGACCCGACAGTAGCTACACATAACTCCATAAGCTCAGGATCTGTTGTATCACTCGGCTAGATCACTTACCGGGCCCAGCGATCTGACAGGCGGAACTTGAGTTTCTTAGAGTTATTCGACTCGCCATAATCCTCTGGTATCTTGGAAAGATCCTCATCTGTATCATCGGCCGGATCTTCGTAACGCGCCTGGTGGTCAAGTTCCACAGACGAAAGGCTTTTGCTTTCGGTGAGCTTCTCACCTCTCGTGCTCATTTTCCTCTTCTTGGCCCTTTGAGGTTGTGGCTCTGCGTTCCTCCGTTTCAGTCCACGTGTCGATGGAGGACATTCTGGTTTTGTAAGATCTGTCTCGGAGTTGGGTTCAAACGCTTGGTCGTCATCAGTGTCTGTGCGAATGCTATTCGACTCGCTACTAGTGGGTACGGTAAGACAGGGTCGTCTTCGAGGAGGCATGGCTGAAAATGATTGCCAACCGTTGCAGAGTTCGGTGGACTCGGGTGGGAACTGGATGGGAAACAGTAATTAAAGAGGTGGGAGGATTTTCAAGCACGGCGGCTAGGTGCCACCTAGCTTCTAGCCGGCGGGGTACTGAGGTCGCCATTTTCAGCGACGTTCTGGACAAGCAGAGGAAAACAGATGTGCTGTGTAAGTCAGAAAGTTCGGGCCCATGAAATGGTGGCGGCATGTTTCACATTCTGGTTGTTGGGGGTGCGTAGGCGAAGAGTGCGGGAGCGTGGCAAACGATGGTTGCTGAAAAGTAGCCATTTTTGGCATCACAAACAGCCAGAAACGGCAGCGATTTAGCAAAACAAAATTTTATTAGAGAAAAATATGTAAATTAGAGAAAGAAGTTAAGTATCTTAGCCAGAAAAAAATATAGGGGCACCAGGTTTAATTAATAAGTTATTACTTAAAGAATATTATTATACTGTGTAGTCAAGTTGAGTGCTCAGAGTTAATTATAAGAGAGTTACTAGCTTAATTAATAAATAATTTAAAAAATAATGATTATCTAAATCATGGTCTGGTAATCCAGGATAAATTTCCCTTTTTTTATTAGGTGAGTCTTGCTTATATAATATAAACAGGACGCCCAGACAGCCCCTCTTATTACTACCTGTAAAATATATCTTCTATCTTTATAAAAATCATAGGCAAGGCTATTATAAGTTACCTAATCTTTAAAGCAAAGAGCTGTGTACAGTTACTGGAAGAATTAAAGTATCTTAATTCTGCTATTTAATAGTTAGTATAGTTAATAATCCTTGGTAGCTATCTCACAGGATATAATAATTATAAGAATAACCAATACATAGCATGGTGCCTAGCCGCTTTTCTTCTGGATTAAGAGGAACTGTAAATAATCTTTATTATAATGCCAGATAACTTGACAATTACAGGAAGTGATAAAGGTAACTATAATTTTTAGTCATGGGCTCTGCACCAGCTACTACTGCAAGCCTTTGCCCGCGGCTGATGGCGGGAAGTCCAGCTGGCCCATCCAAATACCTATGCAGATCCAAACTTCTTCCTCTATCATAATATTAAGGTCTACATGGAGGACTGGGTTCTTCTGTTGGAGCCACGGTGCCAGTTAAATCAACATCAGTCCCAATATTGGGCAAATCAATCCACTAGCTGGGGGAAATTAAAGAAGACCCGCCACTAACCACAAGACTCCCTGGAGGCGGTTAATAGGGACTGCGAGCGCACCTGGGCAGAGCAAGGGATGATGATTCAACCAAAGAATCCAGGGCCAGGGGAAAAGGGTACTATGCTGGTGTTATGGTGGAAGACAGCGTGGATAAGGGAGCATTATTGGGCAGAAACCACTCCAACTGCTATTACCCCCCTAAATCCTTACCAGATACCCTGGCAACTAAGGTTAATAAAAAAGATACCATTATTCTTGCAGCTGTTACCAGAGTGGTGTGTGGTTCTTTGTAAGAAGCACGGTAACTACTTCACTTAGGATAAGCTGGAATATTACTTGGTTCATCACCATGGTTTATTTTATGATAAGTTAATAAATATTTACTTCTCAGCGCCAATTCAAGAACTGGCTGAAAAATGAAATAACATCATTCATCTAGAGAGGAGGATTCCTGTAATTCTTTATCTCCAGGTAATAAAAGGTTTCTGCTGCACTGTTGGATTCTGTGAATTTTATACAGTGATAGAGTGTGACTGGGCACTGCATTATTAAGCTACTAATTACTTTAATCCACACTGGGATGCATCTTGAATATTTTATCAAACTCTGTCTAGCTGTCCAATCAAGGTACAGTATTTTCCAGTATATCCACTGGATGATTTTCTATTTCCATTAGATGTAGATACCAAGGTCAAAGAAGACAGTTTTCAAGAGACTTAGGGCTGAATGTCCTTCTCTGGGTGATGGCACCACATAATAATTATCGGCCCATCACGTGACAATTATCAGCCCTTCGCCGTCCACCGCACCAGGATCTTGCAAACACATTATAAATTCAACAAAAATAGTTAAAATTAATTTAAAAGCGGTTACGCATACCTTAGATATGTCAGTATTGCTCCATATGTTTTTAATTCCAATAATTGTGGCTGGGGTGGTTGACACTTACCATGGTTTTTCTCTATAGCAATTGGAGTATTTTGAGTATGTTTATATAGAAAATTTCATGGTATAATCTTTTATATGTTAGAAGTCTTTAAAAGATAAGGCTTATTAAACAGGAAAAATCTAGAGAACTTAAAGTAAGTAATCAGGATCTGATTCTGGTGAAGAGAATGCTAAAATATTTTTACTCTAATACCTATACTATTATATTTTAAGTCTCTAGACCTTTATTATTAGAGCTATTCTAGTACCAGCTATTTTAATTTAAACAGAGCATTAATAAAGAGTGCCCCCTAATTTAAATATTCTTTTTAAAAAGCTTAACCCACCCTGCCTAGTTCCATGCTTAGATATATACCTAAGAAGACTACTTTTAGATGGAGGGATTATAAGCTAAGACAAAGAAATACTTTTATTTATTCTTTATAAAGAATCTGGATCAAGCATTATTTACCAGTATAATAATTAAGATATATTAATTAACTACTTGCCATTACTGGGGTCTTAGGGATGATTTTATTTAACTAGTTAATACTAACTTGTTGGCTTTAAGGGCTGGTACTATATTTATCTTTAATAATAATATCTTGGATAAGGTTCCGGGATTTGTATTTAATATATATATATTACTTATAGTAACTTGGCAGGGATAGAGGTGAGGTTATATTATATTATTTTTCTCTAATAAAAGTAATTACCAGCAATTATGGTAAGGACTAAGTTATCTTAAAGTAGCCTGAAGCTACCACTTTATAGAGTCTGCTTTATTAATTAATGGTAAATAACTAAAATAGACTAAGTATATAGTAGGTAATTTAAAATAATATATTATATTCTTCCTGTGCACCCCTGGTGGTTCCTAAAGTTAATATAATTAATAACTAAGTAGATAGGAGTGCGGCATATATATTCTTGATTTATAGGATGTAGTTACTCCCCAGGGACATCATATACATAGTTATTATATAATTATTACCTTATAAAAATTACTATAAATTTTAAAAAGTTACAGTGGGCATCAGTCCCTTACTTTAATAAGAGATTAAAGATAAAAAAAATTATAAAAACCTCATATCTTAGGCCACTAAGTTAATTAGATATATTAAAAGAACAAAGAAAGTAAGGACAAGAAAGAAAAAAAATAGTTGGCATTTATAATTATAATATTTAATCTAAATAAATATATTAGTATTTTAATACTAGTTTATTCTAAGTGCTACCTTGCATGATAATTCCATGGTACCACTCCGCTTGGTTTACAAGATTAAATTTATAATAAAATAACTTCCCTTGACAAAGCTTACACCCCCTGTTATAAATATTACAACCAACCCCTTTAACTAGCCAGGGAGGGTTAATATAATATTAAAGAAAATACCTGGTAAGTAACCCAGGGGTGTTATACTATGTCAGTTAATTAAGAAGCAGTAGGTTGGGATTCCCCAAATAAACAAAGTAGATTTGCAGTTATTAATTAGAAGATGTAATCTACATGGACTCCACTACTTTGCACAGGGCAATCTCAGTCTTATCTTTCATTAACTGCTGCTGCTATTTAGCATGATGGCAAGAATTGTCAGCCTTAGAAAGTGGTTAGCAGCAAGGCTGAGCTCAAGGAGTAGGCTGCCTCTTTTTTATAACACAGAAGATAGTCATGGCAACAATTATATTAATTCAGTATTAATACTCCGCTTCTAGGGTGGTACCCAGGATAGTTAGAATAATATTAATTACTCTTAGATGCTGCGGAGGCATGAAGCCCTTCTATTTAAGAGCCCCCATAACCTTAATATCTACAAGCCTCCCTAAGAGTTAATACTCTAAATTAATCACAGATTACTTATCTTGATATTACTTCAGATTCTCTTAGACTTATTAATTCTGCTATTATTATTTCTTATTATGTAATTTATAGAGAGCTTTGTTATACTACTGCTTGGCTTCCATGATCTAATCCTGGAAAAGTTCCATCTTCGCCTGGAGTTAATAATAGTGTTTAGAAAGTGCCTTTGCATTAAGATAATTAAAGATAACATGGCATGCAATATTAGCACACTCTGCCTTGGCAGTGTGGTTATTGAATTTCTGCTTGTATTTATTCATAGTATTTTATTAAGTACAAACTTTGGGCAGCTTATTAAGGGACTTGGATTTTTTAGAGGAGAGTTGGTAAGATTAATTAGGATTAATTAAGGCACTTAATAAGTAGGTAAATTAAACTAATAAAATTTATGATCTAGTTTTGTGAATAATACTCTGGATATTAACATCAATATCTACTTTATAATATTAAATAAAGATACACATGTTAGAGTGCTGGAGGATGAGATTTTAAAGAACATTAATAATCTTCTTTATCTATTTAATTAGCAGCTAATTACCTGCCAGTAGGGGAAATACAGATTACTATTATTAAATTTCTTAGCTCCAGCATAGCAAAGTAAATATAATCAGGTAATCTGATTAAAGCTGATAATCTTACCAGCAGTTTATATTCAGGACTGTATAGTAAATACTATTAGCCTTTTTCTTAATATAATTTAATATTCTATAGCTAGCCATTCCACCTGGTAGAAGATAAATTTATCTAGTAGTTTATTCTTTAATTTTAACTCCTGCTATCTCTTCCCTTCTAGAACTCCCAGACTATAAAGCTTCTCTAGATTATTAAGAATAGGTCCCGTAGTAGAAGACCTTTTAAAGGTCTATAAATAAAAGAGCATGCTCAGCAAGCATATATAGGGACTGAGAATAAGTATAAGGTTAAAAATAATTTTAAAAATTTTAAATTTATTCCTGCTCATTTCTATCAGGGAGCCATGACTTAGGGATCTAGAAGAACTAAGAATACTTATACTATCTTTTTATTAAGAAATCTTTTTATTATATTAGGCTTCAAGAAAATAAAAAGTCAAGGATATTTATCTTGTAGATCCTGGATTAGGGTCAGCCATAGGTCCTGATAATAAAGATAGAGAAGAATTAATAGACAGCTTGCAGTAATCATGGCAAGTTAATAAAAAAAAAGGAGTTAGATATACTGCCAGCTGATGTGAAATATTATTATTATAGTGATTAAGAGCACATGGGTAAACTCTGCAATATCTTTAATATATATATTTTTTTTTAGTTTCCAGTCTTCTTCTAACTTCTTCTCTTTGGCAATAATAGTGATAATCTAAATAGAATAAGTAACTGCAGTTTCTTAAACCAGGGCATAAAGTGAAATTTATGCTTATATTATTAACTTTAATAATAGTATCTCTTACCAGTCCAGACCTGGTCTCCTATTTAAGAATAAAATATTACCACTTCTAGAATAACTTAAGCAAGCTCTTGTATTAAATTTTAGAGTAGTAGTAATTATTTTTACTATGATAAATATCACACTACCAGTTAAAAAATATATATAAAAAGCAGACTATCTTATCTAAGTCTGAGATTTATTGCCAGTGCTGCACTGAATTCTTACTAATATATTAACAGTATCTGGTTAAGCTGTTAGTAACCTTCTGTCATGTTCTGTGTGTATAGGGAGTTACTTACCTATCCTAATATATATAAGTCTTATTAAGCCTTTCCAGGATCCCGTTGCTATATTGTTTTTATTAAAGTTAAGAGATATTAAGGCCTTGTGCTTGTGCCCTATAATACTCAGGGGGCAGCTGGCCCTTATTATTAAAGGCCTTATTATTATTAGATTTATCTTCCCCATTTAAAAGATTACTGTTAATTTCTGGATCACTGCTGGAGTTACTCTCAGATTTACTCTCTAAAAAGATCTTGCTCACGTCAGAGCTGGCATTACTCTTATCCTTATTATTACTATATCCAACTGGTTGGGGGGGAGGCGCCATGGTCAAGTACTACAGAGAATTAGTAGGGGACAGAGTGTGGTAAAATGGGGAAGAGGAGGGCAGTTTTATGAACAAGAATGTTTTGAAAGGATAGAAAAGAGCTCTGTGGATGCTGTGGGAGCTGTGGGAGGAAGATTAGAAAAGAGAGAAAAACAGCTGCCATTAAAATGGCTTAGAATTAGAGAGAACATGATGGTTGAAGGGGAAGCTGAAAATGGCTCCCCTCCGCAGTGACCGGAGCCAGACTTCGCTGGGGAAGAGAAGTTAAACAAAAAGAGCTTTCTGAAACTGCGGGTCAGGAACAGAAAGCGTGGCCTAGCGTGGCCTTGCGTGGAGGAAAGCCTGCGGCCGTGGGAATATACACGTGATGCCAAGATCAATGCCAAGACGGGAGCTGGTTAGAAAGACGCCAAAAACGGCCGCAGAAGTAGCCCTTTTCGGCCACCTTTTAACCGTCACATCATGAAAGTTAGATAATGATTTTATAGAGAAGATGGAGCAGCTGAATTTTAAGAATAAATCTTAAAATAACTAATTTGTGATCCCTGTAATAGGCTGAAGTCACTTCTTAATATTAATCTAGCTGGAGAATAATTATCTTTCCTAGTAATATTAAATTAATAAATACTTTGATCTCTTCTTTTCACACTAATTTTATTTCCTCAAGAAGTAAAATGCAACTTAGGGTTAAGAAGAATATAGATATTAACTGCTTCGCGGCTTTCTTAATTTACTGTTAATTTTCTGGATCTTTGAGCCAGCCCTAATCTGGTTAGTCTTGGCCAAGTTAGTAGTTAGATTAATATTTAAAATAGCAGCCCCCGGGTGGATTAGAAGGTCATTATTCTTCGCCTTATTTTAGGAAAATGAGTATTAGGCATAATTCTAAATTATAACTGGCTAATTTTTTATTCCTGCTGCTGAGCACTGTTTCCCATCTTTTTTAAACAGCTAAGTAGTTAACCTTTTTAAATATTTATCCTTGCCATCTCATTGCTGCGCAGTTAGGTTATAATCTAGTACTAGGTGTGGACCGGGGGATTAATAAATCTAAATTTAATTTTAATAAGTCCAGTATTAATCCCTGATGAGTAGTAATATTTATTAGTTAAGTACTTATTCCTGGTGGAAGGTATTATTATCTATGTTTTATTCAATATAACAAGGAGGTGCTGTTTTTATCTCTTTATATTAACTGTATAGTGTAATTAATTATATTCCTTTATTTATCTGAAATATATAATTTGATTGGGCTGAGTAGGAGGTCAACCAGGTAGAAGAGTGTGGCAGAATAATCATGGTACATGCCTCACCCTGTCTGCGCCTGATACTGCTAAGTAATTAAGATTGCCAACCAAGGGCAGTATTCTAATTATAAATATGCTGGAAAGAGCCTCAATCAAAACCTATCAGTAATTACTACTAGATAAGTGCCCCAGAAGATCAGGAGAGGTGAGATACAGGCCCCTGACTGCCCCCTGAGTATCATACCAAAATCATTACCCTTTTAGGAAGGTATCATGGTACGTTACTCAACACCGCACCAAAATTCACAGAAAATAGATAAAATTATAAAAGTACCATCAGTCAATTGAGATTTACCAGCTCTATCAATTGGTATACATATGGAATGTAGAGTATTGTTGGTTGTTGGCTTCATTTTTCCTACATTCAATCAATGTATTTTACTTTTTCATGTTGAGAACATATAAAATATAATATATAAATTATTATTATTTAATATTAATTCTTTATTTTAGTTTATAAACAGGAGTCTTCAACCATCCATGAATTAAAATAAAGAATTTAATAATTAAGAGAAATTAATATTAAAACTTGCAAGACTAAAAAGAGTAGGATAGCTGCTAGTTTTCAAAGAAGTTTAGTTTAGTTAATAAAATCTTAATATAGTTTAGTTTTATCACCAAAATTCTAAACTGGGCTTTTTTAAGCATTACCAGGTAAAATTATTAAAAATATTAATCTTTGATAATGCATTTCTTAGCAACCACTGAATAAATTAAATTCCAGGGACTTGATTCAGTGAGAGGGGACTCTAGTCTATTAATATGGTCAGTTTGGGGATTTCAAGCCATGGTAGTGGCTCTAAGTTTAAGCATGATTTCGCCTATGGTGCGTGCGTGGTCTGTGCCTGTCACTCGTGGTACGTACCCAAAGTATACTAGTATTTGATACACCGTTCTCTAACCTGTAACAGAACACCATGATCGTGCTAGGCCAATGGCTCAACTCGGCTGCTGTCCTCGGATCCCAAGGTCGCGCCGACAGTGTCGCCAGGCGTATCCCCATCATTACACGGATAATCCCCCCCGCCCTGCTCCTGTTAGGCCTACCTTTCCTCTCTGAATCCCCCTCGTGGCTCCTCATGAAAGGCCGCCTCGAGGAAGCCGCCGCCTCATTCCGCAAATTCAACGGCCCCCGATTCGACGTCGACGAGGCAATGGCCATCACCAGCGCCGCCGTGGTACAGGAGCAGGAGCTCGCGCGTACGGGTCCGCCTGGCTCGACTGCTTCAAGGGTAGTGACGGTCGACGAACCCTGATCGTGTGCATGGTATACACCGCGCAGCAGTTCGTCGGCGTAAACTTTGTCTCTGGCTACCTGACGTATTATTTCAAGCTTGCTGGCGTCAGCAATGCCCTGGGAATCGGGCAGGCCGCCTTTGCCATCCAGCTCGTGGGCAACATCTGCTCCTGGCCCCTTGTTGACCGTCTCGGCCGTCGACCCATGATTGTCGGCGGCACGTTCATTATGACGGGTGGTCTCCTGCTAGTCGGGCTAATCAGTATCAGCACTTCTGCCTCGGCACTGAAAGTGACCGTCGCATTCATGACGCTATGGGGATTCCTGTACCAGGCTACCCAGGGCGCGGTCTCATATGCTGTCGGAGGAGAAACGCCTAGTCCGCTACTGCGCCAGAAGACGTACTCGATCAATATCATGTGGGCGACGGCGGTATCGTGTGCTGTGCTCCAGGTTATGCCATACCTGCTTAACATGAACGAGGCGAACTTGGGGGGCAATATTTGTTTTATTTTCTTTGGGCTCTCGGTGCCTATGTGTGTGTATTTGTATTTCTGTCTGCCGGAGTTGAAGGGCACGGTGGCGGATATCCAGGAGATGTTCCAGGCTGGGCTTCCGGCGAGGAAATTCAAGGGTTACGTTGTGTCAGAAACAGGTTATGGAGACGCATAAGATGAAGCAGGTGGATGAGGCCTAGGTGGATAGTTAGGAGGCCAGTTTAGTCCTTGTCGCTTCTCCGAGATGGACCAAGACTTTATCCTCATCAGGAACAATTATGAATATTGAATATCATAGCATCCTACCCGTTATCATTTTTCTAGACATCTCCACTCTCCAGACTAAATCCCCAACGTCCCTAAAAATCAACATACCAGCTCCCACTCTCATCATCAAAGACCGACACATCCACCGCCCTCTTTGCGATAACACCCCGTTCTTCGACATCCCTTTCCACAACGTCCCGTTTAGTAATCGGCGCACTGGGCGGATCAGGCCAGATCGGCCCTCCCCTCTTCCACCAAAGCTGCCAGTACGTCGCGTCCGGATCAGAAGGCGGTTTCGGACCGACAGCGTCAATCCGGTTAACGATCCTGTTATTCCCGTCGTCATCCGTCCATTTACCATTCCCTGTCATCTGCAGCCTCGGGAACTCCACCCTCCCCCAAATGCCAGTCCGTTTGATATACCCACTCCCGCCCTTGGCCATGTTGGAATCCATCATGGCGACATTGCCGCCGCACATGTATGCCATGGCATTGGACATGGCCTCAAAGTATCCCTGGCGGAGACTGTTACGGCGCCCCTGATAAACGTCCTTTTGGATGATGCAGCGCATGGGGTTATCGATGTCGGTGTTCCAGACGTATTGGCCCGCTGCCCAAAGCTCCTGTTTTACACCCATAAAAGATGAGCTGGTGGATTCTTTTCAACGGAAAGGCAGAAGGGGGGGGGGGGGGGGGATGTTACCCAGATCGTGACCATTTTCCGACGGTGGTTGTTGTTCCAATCGGCGGCATAGTTTTGGGCGTTTTGGCTCATGCCTCCGCTGTAGAAGAGGCATTCGTTGATGCCGGGGGCTTTTACTTTGTTGCTCACGAACCACTGTTCCCATCAGAAATCAATACCGTTGGGGTTATTCTGGCGAGAGGGAAGGGGACATACGTCTAGGGTGTACTTGCAGGGCTTGTCACATTTGACAAAGCCGGGCTCCTTCTCTCGTCCCGCGCAGGGATCTCCCCCTTCCACCAGCGGTCTGCTGGTGCATGAGAACGCTCTTTTTTGGTTTTGGTGGACTGGAGCGGGGGTGGTAGCAAACCCAAATCCATCATCTGGTGATGTTATGTTTTCGGCAAGCTCAAGGTCAAGGTCAAGCTCTCGGTCGGTTAGGTCTGGGATGTATAGAGCATTCACCCAGACCAACATGTAGCAAAGCCAGATGATGGCCTTGCCAAACATGATGGCGGTTATAGGGGGTAAAACGATGGGGGAAGTCTGTTGGACACAGAAAATGGCATGAGGTATCAGGGGGGATATTATAACCCTAATGGAGCACTGGATTGAGCTTTCAGATAAATATACGACGAGACTAGAGCAGCATAAAGGCAGTGCATACGCTTGCCAAGGCAGGCGGAGCGGGAGTCGCAAAAGTAAACCCAATCTGACATGGGTGTTGTTTGGGGGCCAGGCGACCCATGTTCAACCAACCAACATCGTGTCAGACGTCCATGTGGTTGGTTGATCGGTGGTCCCTTTCTTCAGCCCAGGGGTCCCTAGATAATGTTAATGGTCGAGCTATAATTGCGGCTGGAAGCTGAGGATTTACGCTCCGACTCATCCGGTCGTGTCAGATATCGCCGCTCATGACCGGTTTGCGCGTTTCCAAGAATTGTCAGGCGCCTAATTTAATGTCGCTCAGCAATCCTTATTCTGGTATAGGATGTGAACATACGAAGAACCCTTATGAGTGGACTGGCGCCCCGAGGCAATACGAGAGCTTGTGTTGTGACTCGCATCCCCTGATCCAGCACTGGGGGCCAAAGCCACACATCCGAAGTGTCGCAGGTAAATGAGGTTGGAATTGCAATTAGTGTCAAGTGTCCTCAACATTTCACCGTTCATGAATCATTAAGCGAATTCTTCGTCAATGTTATCCCATTGCCGTCTAGACCGCCCCCGGATAATCCTGGGGGCTATGATGGGGCCGAGTGTTTGTGAATCGTGACAAGGGAGAAAGAATTAGCTGCCGATTCTTGCTGTAATAAGCAAGGGTCTGTGACAATGCTCGCAAGCCTAAATAACTTATTCTGGATTAGGCTTTCCTCAGCGACTTCTTGCGAACTTAGCCACCCCATAGCCAAGCATTCACAACTTGATTATGTCCAAACAAATCCGGGTCAGCACAACACCAAGACGAAGCTGAAATTTAGCCAGGTTGGACGATTCAGGGCGGAGGATTTGGTCAAATGACAAAAAGGGGCTGACAGTGATCAAAATGGCTCACCTGAAGACGTCCAGGCCCGGGATTTCTCTGTGCTTGGGGTTTCGGCCCCCATCAGCCAAGCTTATACCTTGTAAATGCCAAGCGAGGCTGAGATCTGCTCTAATGCTGGTGGATGCTTGGGGGCTATTTTGGGATACCCTGGGAGAATGTCATATCGTTGGATTTCTTTATAAGTATCCGCAGCAAAACCGTCGCGGATATGCATTCTTGGATCAAGATTATTTACTCGTTATACCAATTCCCCCCCCTTACTTCCTCTCTCTGTGGCCAAGCATGAAGGTACGTTATCGTACTTCTGCTGCCGTGGGGGCACTGCTTTTTGCCCACACGGCAGTGGCATGGTTTGGCTCTTCCGATGCCGTGGCCAAAATACATGCTCGTCAAAGCGACGGAGAATGCGACTACGTTATGATTGAATCGGGGGACACTTGTCCCACCATCGCCGCGGACAAATGTAAAGTCGATTACGATGATTTCCTGGAGTGGAATGGAGGTGGCGATGATTCGTTTTGCAATACTATCATGCCTGATACAGCCATCTGTTGCTCAGAGGGTGATTTGCCTGATCTGAAGCCGCAGCCCGATGGAGATAACTGCGCGTCTCATGAAGTCACGCCTGACCAGCTCTGTTGGGACATTCAGCAGTTGTATCATCTAGACGACGGTGACCTAGAAGATTTCAACAAGGGGAAGACGTGGGGATGGGCTGGCTGTGGCAAGCTCCAAAAGTACATGAAGATTTGCGTTAGTGATGGTACGTCTTCTACTTTGTCTTTGATACCAAGATTTATCCTTCTGTCTCTATAGAACTAACAAGGAAAAAAAAAAAAAGGCAACCCGCCTATGCCTGCAGAGCTTGAAAACGCCATCTGTGGCCCCCAGGTGCCCGGAACTGAACAACCGACCAACGACACCAAGATTCAGGACCTCAATCCCTGCCCTCTCAACGTGTGCTGCAATATCTGGGGTCAATGTGGAACAACCGAAGACTTCTGTATCGACACGTCGATTGACGACACCCCCGGCACAGCGGAGGAGGGCACCTTTGGCTGTGTTTCCAACTGTGGGATGGAAGTCACCAACAACAATGACCCCCCCGTGTCCTACAGCAAGGTTGCATACTTTGAAGCCTGGAACGGTGATCGTCCATGCCTCCACATGAACGTGGACGAGATCAAAGCCCCCTTTACCCATATCCACTTTGCCTTTGGTGACATCTCCGAGGACTTTGTGCCCAGTGACAACGGGGTAGAAGGCCAATTCAAACGATTCAAGGAGATGGACACGGATCTCAAGCGTATTATCTCGTTTGGTGGCTGGGCTTTCTCCAACGACCCAGGCACGAACCATATCATCCGAGCAGGTGTGACAGAGGCAAACCGGGAAACATTTGCCGACAACATTGCTAAATTCATCAATGACAACGGCCTGGACGGTGTCGACTTTGACTGGGAGTATCCCGGTGCCGATGACATTCCTGGATCCCAGCCAGGCGGCCCCGAAGACGGCGGTAACTATCTTGAATTCTTGAAGATTGTCCGCGAGAAGATCGGAGATAAGAGCCTTTCCATCGCTGCCCCAGCCTCCTACTGGTACCTGCGAAACTTCCCGATCAAGGAGATTGGAGAAGTGGTTGACTATATCATCTACATGACCTATGACCTGCACGGTCAATGGGATGTCGGAAACAAGTTCACTACGTATTTCCCCCCCGGACCCCTTCCTTTAGTTATGGTCCATATGGCTAACTTTTCTTTTCTTGCATAGCCCCCAATGCCCCGAGGGTAACTGTCTCCGATCCCACGTGAATATCACCGAAACCATGAACTCCCTCACGATGATCACCAAAGCCGGCGTCAAGGCGAACAAGATCATGGTTGGCGTTTCCAGTTACGGCCGTTCGTTCAAAATGTCCGATGCTAGCTGCGATGGCCCAATGTGCACTTATCTCGGCGAGCGCAACGACTCCCCCGCAAAGCCGGGTAAGTGTACCGAGACCGGCGGCTATATCTCTGATTACGAGATCTCCGTGATCAAGGACGGCGACGGCTGGAAAGAGTACAAGGACGACGACTCCGACAGCACCATCCTGGTCTACGACGAGGTGGAATGGGTTGGCTACATGTCCTCTGAGATCAAGGAAGGGCGGGCAGAGAAATACAAGGGCCTGAACTTTGCCGGTACCAGTGACTGGGCCGTCGATCTCCAGGGCTGGGGTACCAGTAGTGGTGGTAATGGAGATGGCGATGGTGACGACGAGGGAAGCGGGGATGTCTTCATCGACCCGTCTATCTGGGAGGAGGAGAATCCCACGATTACCTGCCAGCCGCCCTGCAATTTTATTCTGCCTCCGACGGTTCTGGCCACGCCGACTGTTATTACTTTGCCTCCTTATACCACTGATTTGGAGGTTGCGTGGACGGAGGATGGGACGATTACAAGGACTGTGCAGACGACTACGATTACGCTGCCTCCTATCACCACGCAGACGATCTCGTTCTGGAACCAGACGTTCCCGCCGGGTGATTTGTTTACGTTTACACCTATTCCGAGTATCTTGCCGCCTCCTATTGTCATTACGAATGATCCTAACCCGGAGTCTTCGGAGGGTGTCTCGCATCCTCCTGTTACTCGTACCATCACACCGTATCCTTACCCTACTGAGATAACGGGTTGGGATGATGAGGATGATGATGATGATGACGGGGACGACGATGACGGAGATGACGATGACGATGGAGATGATGATGATGGGGACGACGACGACGACGATGACGATGACGATGACGATGATTACGGTGGTCCATTCCCCCCCGTCATCATCCTCCCCGGACCGCCAGGACCAATCTGTATCATAAACTGTGGCGGCTGCACAGGGCCTTTCTGCGGTGGCGGCGGCGGCCCTTGTGTGCCATTACTTACGTGCCCGAAGGGAGATGACTGGCAAGACCCTGAGGACCCCGACACATCTGACCCTGATGATGAGGACGATGATGACGATGACGATGACGATGAGGATGATCTTGGATGCTCGTTCCCAGCTCTGAATCTGGATCCACTCACAGGAGGGCCAGCGGACCCGGATGATCCCCCTGCTGAGATTGTTAACGGCGATTATCCTGGGACAGACTGGGACTCCGACAATGATGGGTCTGATGACGATGAGGACGATGATGATGGGGTTGATGGTGACAATGGTAGTGATGATGGGGACGACGACGATGACGACAACGGTAGCGATGATGGAGACGATGACGATGATGACAATGGGAGTGATGATGGGGATGACGATGACGGGGACGATGGCGGAGATGATGGCGGGGATGACGGGGGTGATGGAGGTGACGATGACCCTCCGGCGCCAAATCAACAGGTTGAGATCTTCTACGTCAACTACATCGACCAGATCCTCAACCAGTACGAGTGGTGGTTCTTCCACCGCAACTTCGACGAGACGCTGTACGTCTGTGACACGCAAAACGCCGTCGACTGCCCCCAAGGAGGGTGCCTTGCGGACGGCGATGACCTGGAGAACCCCCCGTGGCCAGATGGTGAGTTCACACTGGCGAGAAGTGATGCAAAGGACTGTACGTACAAGAGCGATGGCAGTGGTCCAGGGACACTGGAGTGTCCAGGCAAAGACACTATTGAGTGCGAGGGAGTTTCGGATGCTGAGGTGTTGGAGTGTACTCCAATCGTCTCTGCCTACAATTTCTATCTCACGGTGGTTTGCAACTACTATGCTTAGGGATAGGTAGATAGGGGATTTCAAACATATTGAACATTTGTATTAAACAGGAGTGTCACTGCATTAGATACTGAAGTTGGGCGTTTGGATCTTATTATTTAATTACCATAAAATCTACCAGTCAATATTCAACCCACTCCCTGGCGTGTCAAAAACAGCGACGTTCTTAGGATCAGCTTTCCAGGCTAGATCCTTTCGCACCTCCATAAGCGCTTTGCCATACTGATTCTCCCCCCACTGCTTTCTAGCCGTCTTCTTTGCATCTGCAGCCTTGAAACCGACTCCCCAGAGCCGATCGTGCGGAGAAGCATTGACGAGCTCACGCTTGTCAGTGCCCAGAAGGCGCTCGCGGAGATTGGAGCGATTCCCACGAGCGGGACTGATGAATTTGAGGAAATTCCCTCTGACCGCGAGGCGATAACATTCTATTCCCGAGTCAGTTTGTTGCTAGTAAATGGATGGGGATCCGGACCTTTCTTCCACACCTGCTTGTCAAAGTTCTTAATATTGCGCCCGATCTCCCTGTGTTGGTCGGTGTCTTTTGTGGCATGAAGCCTTTTCACGGCTGCCTAGAGGATGCTGAGCTGCAGTCATCATTAGGGGTTTTAATTCAACCTACTTCATCGCCAAATAATTTGGCTTTCTGGATGGTTACCCAGTGCCCAACAGACACAAAGACACGGCCACCGTGTTCTGTGAAGGGGGAAATGTACCAGGGGGCGAGAAAACCGCCTTCGCCTTCCGTCTCTCTCCAGAAAAAGAGGGGTTCTTCTTCTTCTTCTTGTTGGTTGGAGGGTCTTTTGACCGTGGCTTGCCGTGCTCCTCTGGGTTTTCGGGGCATTCTGGATGGATCAGAGATAGATTGAAGTGGTGAATGAAAGAAACAGGTTTCTGAGCGGGGGAATGCGACCTTCTTATACAAAACACAGCCCGCATAGCCATTAGATTCCGCCACCACAAATCCACCCAAATCCCAGTCTCATGTCCTTGAAGAGAATCTTAAGCTTTATTATCAGGCAGCTCGATTTCAAGCTGGTAGGGACTTTCAGAAGAAGGTCAAACCCCACCTTCCGTCCTGGAGGCCTGAATACCCCTGCTTATGTAATATCCTGCACTGCCACGCTCCCAATAACACGAGCGCTGCTTACTTTCAGGACTTCTTCACGTCTCTCCTAAAACCAGTGTTATCATGGCAGTTGCATTATATGCGATCCTTCTAGTCGGTACGGCAAGTGCCATCTCCTGGGGGAATGCAACCGATAAATGCACACACCTTGCGTCAAATCTCCAATTCCCAAACTCATCCGTCATCTTAACCGAGTACCATGGCAACAAATCCATTGTTGACTTGTCGGATCTGATGCCTTCATGCCAGGTCCCTTTAACCTCGACCATAGAAACAACGGCAGACCTATGCCGGGTGGTTCTGAGTGTCAACACCACCGCCACGAGCGCCGTCCTGGTTGAGGGTTGGCTCCCCGACACCTGGAACCACCGCCTAATGGCCACCGGAGGCGGGGGGACAGGCGGCTGCGTAGACTACCTGTCCATGATGTACGGAACCTCCATGGGTTTCGCGTCATTCGGCACCAACGGCGGCAATAACGGGTCGACAGGGCTAGACCTGTTCCTCGATAAACCCAAGGTGATTAGCAATTTCGGCCACCGGGCGATCCATGTGGAGGCGGAAGCCGCCAAGTATGTTCTGCGTCGATACTATGGGGCTCCAGCGAATTATAATTACTATGTTGGCTGTAGTACCGGCGGTCGCTAGGGGATCAAGGAGGCGGCGATCTACCCGGATGATTTCCATGGGATTCTTGCCGGTGTGCCTGGGGTGCACTGGTTTAGTCTGATTTTGAGCTATATCCTGTGGATGAAGAGGACGGGCTGGCCGGATATTCAATCCCCGGGTTATGTCCAGGCGGAGCAGTGGAATGCCATTGTGCAGGCTCAGATCGACCTTCTGGATGGGCTGGACGGAGTTGAGGATGGGATTATTGACCAGCCGTATCTGCATTCGTTTGATTTTTCGGTTCTACGGTGTGGCGGTGGGATTCTGAATGATACGGTTTGTTTTTCTCCGCAGCAGATTCCTACGGTTCGAGATATGTATCAGCCCATATTGAACAGTACTGGTCAGCTGGCGATGCCGGCTGGGAGTTGGGTGCGGCTACTAATATCTGGTCCGATAATACCGTCAACGGTGCAGCCTATATCGGTCCTGGTTTGACTATGAGTCTCTTCTTTCTACCTTCAAGATTACAAGGTTGAGCTGACGATGGCAGGACATTTTCGCAAGCATTGTTTACAGTGATAGTAACTGGAACGCCGATGATTTCAGCCTCGCGGACCTAGAGTTCGCCGCCCGCACTGATCCCGGGGGCATCGAAACAACCGAAACCGACCTCTCCGCGTTCCACCGAAAAGGGGGCAAATTGCTTTCGTTCCACGGCGGCCACGACCAGTTCGCCCCGTCCGGCCTATCGAGGTGGTATTATACAAGCGTCGGCGCTACGTTGAACATGTCCATAGAAGAGCTACAGTCATTTTACCGCATCATCTACGTCATCTCAGGCTACTATCTGGCGATGGAGGGATGCCTTCCAGAACGACTTCGCTGCCCGAATGCAATGGACACTGAGCAATGACAGGTCGACGGCAAATCATGCGCTTTTTCATGTGGGTCTTGGCGCCAAGATATTGTCACTTAGTAATCTTAGGCTAACTGGTTCTGGCACTCTCACAACAAATTTCCGCCAAGACCAAACCCTATCGTCATTGCCCATGCCATCTACCAACGTCAGTACCATGTATAAACAATGAGTTTCTGGAGATAGTGGAGAATACTGGATCCTGCTGGAGGGTGTAAGGTGTAACCTGAATTAAACAATGTCATAGTACCAGTTCTTCCAATGGCAGCTCGAAATATATATCTGGATGCAATCTTCCACAGCAACAACATCAATCAGCGTAACAGTGGGAGGAGAGCATTGGAACAAGTTTCATATCTGAAAAAATGTATAATCGTGTCGAGTAATGTACTCCGTATCGAACAATATACGCACAATTATAGACCTACTAGGACACCTTGAAAGTGTCCGGTCTTCTCAGTACATTGCTACGCGACTCCGCGGGCGCCTTCCTAGACGCCTTGCTAAGCACCCTAGGAAGTATCTTATGTACTGGGAATATTTATCTAGACCAGTAAAATTGTAAACAGACGAGGACGGGCATTAATTCTAAAATTCCAAGGCAAAGAACTCCGCCAGAAAATAAAAGGAGAGATCCAGAATGTAAACAAAATCGACGTGAAAAACGGCCCGACAATGTTCCGGGTAGCACGCGTCGGCGGTGCTTTCGCCCATGTTCTCTCCTGGGACTGAACCCCATATCGGATTTTAAAGCATATGATTCTCTCAACTCTGATGCAACACTCAACTAAACTCACTATTTCTAGTCCTTATAGGTCTGGTACCTTTATCTGGTCTCATATTTTCCCATCTTTGTCGAACACAACGACCTGCCTTCCCAGGAAGCAGAAGGAACCCTTAGATCCCTGCCAAATGTAGTCCCGAAGAGCCGGCATTTCCATAAAGAACACCAGAGCATCGTCGCTAGTTTCAAACATGTACTCTTCCACCGCCGCATGGTGATGGAATGTCCCATGAACAAATGGCGAATTCTGATAGAGGGAATCCATATACATTTTCCCATCCGGCCTTTTCTCGGTAAGCCGCTGAGTGTTTCAATTATAATGGGATATTATGAAGTCTGCCACTTACGGTGTGACCAGCATCTTTCCATTCTGTGCAAAGCGAAGAAGGCGCGATCCCAAGTCCGGTTTGGTTCGTAGCACATGCTCAACGTAGGCGCGTCGAAGTTCCAGGACGGAGTAAATCTCTTCATGAGATACCCCAGTATCACTGTCACCCAAGAACAGGAGGGCGTGGACTTTCGTATTCTGATGGGGCGTTTCAACGTCAACGAATGTTGTGGTGTCTTCATCCCACGTCAGCTGTGCGAGGGGTGTAAGGACCGCCCCATATTGGTCAAGACGGCAGAATATATGCTGGCATCATGATGTTTTAGTTTCAATCATAAGTGACGGGGACGGGATGGTAGTCTCGTCTCATCATCATATTCAACAATTTGATAGTACTGCCGACATGCTGAAATTAGGTCTGCAGTTTTTGCCGTGTGGGCTGCATGGACACTATAGAGGGCGATAATTAGCCAAAACAAATCTTGCCGCAACAATTCAGTGGGACTTTTCTTACACTTCATATTCCCGTTGAAACTCCCCCACGGTTTGACCGACTTTTCGACCTGGGGCAATGAAAAATCGGATCTCGTTTGTGGCAGCGGCTTTGCTTGAATAATCAAAACGCAACATGGTGGACAATGCGGAAGAGCAGCTTCAAATGTCAAGGACGAGTCCGATGTGCAAAAGCCGGAGGCGGACTATATAGTCCTGGGGTACACGAAGGGTCGATAACACCGTCTCAGAACACCCGGGGGAGAAACCCCACGGCCACAACCCCAGTGACCAGTTCAGATATGTGATGAGAGGGCCTAATTGGATAACCGGAAGTAGCTACTGCTGGAAAGCCCAGAGGTAGAGGTGAGAAAAGCGGGACAAGCATCGGTGGGATCCGGGGAAGTGGGACGGGGCTAGGGTCCTGAAGTGTGGGAAGTGAGGAAACAGAGATTTTGGGAGATCAAGGATGCTAGCCCATGCTATCAAAGTATACTGGTGTGATGTACTGGTGTCCTATATTTCTGAAGGCACTACTAGTACTTGCCGGGGAAGAAGCCTAATATCCGGAAGTAACCGACATGATGCAAAAATAAACCCGGTCAAGACAGTTTTATTCTTTTCTTTCCTTTCTTTCTTTCTTTTTTTTTTTTTATTTACGATCCAATATTATCTACTATCCATGTATAGAAAATGGCTCCATAATTTCACAGATTTTGGTATATAGAAAAAAGGCACGTAAATTTTACTAGGGAATGGTGGTTCGGGTTTGGCCGGAAAGTTGCTGCCTTTCCGGATGTTCTTCAAATCCGCCACTTTCCTGAAAACCGCATCCTTAGGATTGTTGGAATGCAGAACGACTAAGCTTCGCCACGGAATATGAAGACGAATGGAAGGGAAACACGAGAACTGAAACGGGCCTACAAGGCTTGCTTTCAATGCAGGAAGTCCAAAGCCCGGTGTGAGCTCAGCACGAACCCAAACGTCTGCCAGAAATGTGCACGGGAGCAGCGGGAATGTCGATTTCCTGAGAAGCGATCCGCTAGGTCAAAGAAGCAGAGAACTGAGCAGGGACCTGTCTCCGGCTCCCCAGTTGCTCCTGCTCATACCGCAGTAAACATAGGGCTGGTCGACGTTCCCCTCTCAGCTTCGCCGTTGCGTCCGTCCCCTACCCCCTCCTCTACCCCCTCCTCCGCCCTTCCCGCGTCGACCCCCGCACACATAGCCCACCGCACCAGGCAGCCCTTTGATCCAGGAGAGCCGGCATAGCACCCTGGAGCAACTACGACTCTCCTCCAGGATAAGGCCGTGCACACCGTTGTATCATCAGCCAATGATGCAAGAAACATTCTCTTCACCGCCGATGATGACAATGAAAGTGATAAGGGTGAGAACCAAACAGCTTATAATGCTGTCGCAAGCAGCAACATTAAAGTATGCCACAGAACCTATCACGAAACGGCCCTATCCCATATTATGAAAGAGACGGCGGAACTCTAGAACCAGCACTGGCTTGTATGGCAGGGTTGGCTTACTGCGCAAGAAGCCGTCACGTATCTTGATGCATGGGTAGTTCTTTCCTGCATAGACAAAGAATCCCAGCTTACCTAATCAGTTTTTTCCAGAATTTATCTCACCTGACACCCATTATTGACACCTTTAGCGACCATCATAATCACGCACACCTGATTCAGTAGGAGCCTCTTCTTTGTTACACTTTGCTGATGATCTTGTCCTGATTTCACATTCTGCTAGGGCATAACAGCTCATCTCGAGCCGAGTTTGTTCACATGAGGCTCTGGAAGCACTGTGAGAATCTGTCGACCGTACGTGACACCTAGTACGACCGAGCTATTCCCATTTAGGAAATAGATGTCGATCTCCGAATACCGGCGAAATCGCTGTCTTCGACCACGGAATCGACAAGGGTTATGCCCAATTTCCACCCACAAAAGTGCTTTGCAACGCTCGTTTACCGCATTTAGTTAGATTGCTTATTGTTCTACGTGTATTTAAACCCGCCTATCATGGCTAGATTGGAAGAATCAGACCTCTTTTCGGTGGTAAATTTGGACCTAGTACTCGCAAAAACGCGACCCGAGACGGTCGATAGAATCTAATATATTATCTCATGCTTAGTGCCGATGCGGGGATACGAAGCTTTGGTAGTATATGGGCCTTGTTTCTTATAATAGAGTGGCATCCTTGCGCACTATGCTTCCCTTTAGGATCCGAAGAATTTCTTATATTTTTAATTATATTTTATATACTTAGTATACTTTTTACTACTTAATAATATTATGCAAACTTAATTTAATTTATCATAACAAATATAAGAAATATCAGAAAAAAAACTATTACAAAGAATTTATTAAAACTGCTAGTGTTTTGCATAAACATAGATTAAACTAATCTAGCTATGCCGTACGTACAGAAGGAATTGCTAAGGAGCAGGGATTCAGGGGGAATATAATTTGGTGAAGAAGAGGAAAGCCTCACTGCCTTGACAAGCGCTAGTGCTCAGTTGAGTGCAAGCCGAGTCCTATCATCGGTTCGTACGATTGAGGTAAAACCTATAACATTTGGAGTTCTGCAGTCCGTTCTCTATTAACGCTTTGCTTGCGAATGCATGTGTAAGTTTGGCTCTTTTTGGCCCTTCCCTTTGTACCAATAAAGCTCTCACAGCGCCTGAAGGGACAGATTCGTACTTTTTTTATGACCGCTAACTTCTCCTATTTTAATCTTCAAGCATTTTCCATTTACCTTGAGGCATATGGCGATCGTAATGTTAGTGTGGGTATTGGCGGCAACGATCACGCCCCAAAGCTTTTAATATATCTCTATACGTTGATGGCGAAGACACAGTCCTTTCTGGCCCTGATAGTGGATGAAAAATCTGACTTGGGTCTAAGACTTTCTTACTTATAATAGTATCAGGCATGACCCCAACACTTAATTTGGTAAGGTATGCCCAAGCAAGTACAACGGACCTTTTATTGAAGGTTTATTATCCTTAGCACCTTTCAGACATAACATGATTATATGGCCCATGGAGCCAGAACTCTTTATTAACAAGAAGAAAGGATCCTGTCTAGGTTACCCTCGATAAGGCAAGCTGAATCGTCAAACCAACACTTAATAATGAGCCTGTCATAGCACATAAGCCAGATCATATACGCGCCCAATCTGATTGCACACTTAAAATGGTTTTTTTTCACCCTGAAAGAATATCCTATTAATCACAGCCCCCATCTTAAATAATCTTACAGTTAGCTAAATAGTTTAATAGAGGAAATTATGTATATTTATCTTCGGGGTTGAAAGATACATCTTTTCCCCACCATTTGGAGCGAAGCATATCTGTTTCTTAAGCCCTAAACCCCTACATTTGAACACTCCTCGAGTGTATGATCCACGAGTATCTGAATTGCGAGCTAAAATATTGGATCATGAAAGTCTTATGAAACATAAGACTCCCCTTTTCAATAAGCGGAAGGCCGCAGCATATTTACGATCAAGGATTTCAAAACATAAACCGGATCCCGTTTTTCTGAGAACCAATCGAACATAGTTTTGGGGGGTTGAAATTTTAAAATTAAAATATTGTAGAGTTAAGGGAGAAGAGCGTAGAAAGTAGTCATTGTTGACTAATGAAACAAAACTAATCTTCTCTAACAGAAAGGATATGACCGCTTGTAGATCTTTTCGTACACATCAATTAATATCGCCGCATCTGCTCTTAAAGTAGGAGAAATGTCTTGACTTCGAAGAAGGAATATGATGGTCCTTTTTAGCAGCCCTTCGAGTTTGGTAGCCGCTACTAGCTGCGACAGGTGTGAGCTATATGTGGCAGAGAGCACTAGCATATTCCCAAATTGTCTAGAAGAGTAATTTCAGTCAACTAGGAGGAACGGGCATATTCTTTAGAAAACCAACATACGCATGGGCAGTCCCGAAAATGTTAGTCACAATAGGACGGCCGCTGATCCCGTCCAACGCTTCCGTGCTCAAAATCGCTGAATCCACGCAGGTTTTACAATCCGAATAGAGCTTTTCGTACCCAAGGGAACGGAAACTGTCCTGGGAAACTGGCATTGGATGTTGACTACCTGCATCTTCGTTGCTTGAGAAGTGCATATTTTGGGCGGGTAGTTCAAGGTTCAACAAACGCAATGTCACCTCAGATCCTGGATTTCGCACTCCTTCGGGAGCGTTTGGCGGCATAAAGTCTCCCAAGGACATATCTTGCTTAGTAGTATGGTGAAGGGCGTAATACAGAAGAGGCCGGTAAATTATGTATCGTGCACCGTAGAATTTAGCTCTCATGCGAGCAATGTTGATATCAGCTGATGGAGGATCGTCGTCCCTCCAACTCATCCACTTAGGAAGCTGGTTTCGCCATAGCTCCAAATGCTGGGCAAGTATCTCCACAACCTTTGCGGTTTGTTGGAGGTCAGTTCCATCTAGTATCAGTTAGTATCTTGTAACAACGCAAGGATGCTACTTTACCATTAATTGGATATAGATCAGTATGAACGCGATTTAGAAACTTTCTGAGATGTATTTGAGCTGCGTAATGGAACATAATCCCATCATCATATGGGAGCAATGTAAATTTGCCACTAGGAAGGAGCATACGTGGCTCTGCTTTGAATATGCCGGTTGGAGGAAGATCAAGGTCGGCTAATATATCACTGTGTACTGAAATTAGCCAATTATGCGGAAACGGGAGGAAATAGATGGCCGTGAGAACCTTTCTAGCTGGAAACAAGTCCAATATGCAAAACTATAGAGATCTTTCTTCTTCTCATCCGTCTTGCTGTTATAGCGTTCACTAATCATTCATTCAGTATTCATTTATCTAGGGAAAGATAAACAGGTAGGAGTGTACGGGTGGATGAGAAACTGGCAAGCCCTAGCAGCCTGAGTTACCCACGAGTGACTTTTCACGGGTTGCGCCAGTTGGCTAGTATATAACGCTGCAAGTAGTGCCGCATGTGTGTGCAGCAGTGTATTCTCACCCTGCAGAATTCCTAACATGCTTGTAGCATGCTCGTAGTATGAAATCCCGGGAAAAATGTCGATGTTAAGGGATCGTAGGTGGCTAACATGGGCAGATACTATTGCTTTACGTGAGAAAGAGCAAAGCTGGTGACGGCATTTGTGATTAGATTGGCTTGCAATACCTATATAATAGCCACTGTCAGGCCTAGTAATTCATAAAATATTCCTACCGATATCGTGATTATATAACTTACTTGACTTATCCACCATGGATTCATGTATAGGGCCCTTTCGAGCCTCACATATTCGGCCAAGGGCAAGAATCAAGAGGATGATGGCATTGTCAATGGTTGTTCGAATTATTGGGCTGTCATTAATGATAGTCCGGTCCGGGTGTGCGTTGTTACCTGTCTCTGATATCGTTGACTTGTTACCATATTTTCGTTTTTTGCCGCCTTGGATATAGGGTGAATGGTTCTGGCCCAAATTGGGGGCTGGGGGGCAGTCGTGACAGTATAACAAGATGAAACGCCCGATCTTTTTTTCAACTTCCTGCTGATCGAGAAATGGATGAAGGACGTGGATGTGCTCTAAATATAAGTTATAATGGTGGCGGACTTCGACTGCATCGAGATGGTGTATTCCACATCCACTTGTGCCTATAGCCTCTGAAAAATTCGAGTTACCGGGCTGGTTAGCCCCTGTTCTCCAGATAACACCAGGCGCGGTGGTTTGAATGCCTCCGTGGTTGGAACCATGGTTTGATGCAGCCGCAACTTGCGACTCGACTTCTGAGTATATAGGGCCGCGAGTCTCCTCAAGTTTCATCACATAATTTTCATTATATTGGCTAGGCTCAAAGAGGGATTGAATGCTGCTCCACCTGAGTAACTTGTGGGCTGCGGTTGTATGCTCACTCGGGATCCAGGAATCATTATTATCTAAAGCTTGCACTGGCACTTAATTCCCCGTGTTATACTGGTTGGCCTTCTAGTTATTGAAAAGGGGAGACTCACATTTGATGCCATCACTTTCATGATCCAATATTTTGAGCTTGTGGTTTGGCGACTTGTGGATCACGCGAAGTTCGTCTTGAAGATCTGACAATTTGGTATTTATTGTGTTTAGACTCTCTTGTATCTTGGTATAATCATCGCGTCTGCACTTGTTTAGTAAAAGCTATGCTTGAGGATCTGGAAATGCTCACCTGGTTGTGGCTGTTTGGATATAAGTACAGACCACTCGAAACCTTTTACAGCGGCCACACTCTGGAAGATCTTCATCACACTTTGATTTCCTGATTCGACACTCATTGCAAGCCTTTTAGTCGCAGGAATGTTAGTCCATGACCTTTTTCATTTGGAGTATAGTCTAGCTTAATACCCGTCGCGCGCGGCCAGGCTCTTCCCGTCGCGTGCTGAAAGTAGTTCTTTTAAATTGACGGCATGAAAGCCCTCCAGTCAGCGGAGGTGAAGGAAATGGCGATGGAGTGGTTGGTAGCTGCCCCTCAGGCCATGGAGTAGATGGAGGCACTGAGTGGTGATATTCTGGAATCATAGAGTATGACTTGGGTTCGTCGGGGACTAAGTTCCCATGTTGGAATCCTAAACAGGTTACGGGAAACGTAAAAGGAGTATATTTCGACACAGATATGGTACTCGGCAGATTGTGTTGACCATTAGGAGGCGGTTTCATATATTCTTCTTGCATGCTGGTATACGTAGGATGATAAAGCGGGGGTTGGAGGGCAGTGGATGCTAATGTTGCCTAGAAGGACGATCATTAATTAGGGGATAACACGTGAAAGGGTTAGTCCAGCGGAGCAGGTGTTCTCCGGTGATGGTGTGTATATCATCAATCGAGGTTGATACCGAGCGGTGGGAAGGGAGCAACGTTGGTTTATCAAGGGTTTCATTCTGGGTTCTCAGTACCTCCTTTGTATCGGATACTTCTTATTTAGGAGGCAGGAATTCTTTAGCTATGTCTTTCTGGCCTTTTCCCCCAATATTAGAGCTTTGGTTTTCGTTTTTCTTTTGTTGACATTTAAATGGCATAGAGTGGCTACTATATAATACGGTTAATTACCCACACTTAATCTTTAACCATTGTTATTTGACACCGGCTTTCCACCGCCGAAGATGCAAATAATTCCGCTACTTACTGTTGAAATTCAAAGGGTCAGGGCAGATTTGAGTGAGAGAAACGTCGCACTGACAGATTAAGGGCCGTCGATCTACGAGATAAACCAGATGAGAGCCTTTCGGGATTCAAAGAGTGGATCTGCCCCTAAAAACCGGTTTGTTGGAAATGTTTTCCTCCAAGCAAAACTTAAATTTAAGCCTTCTTGGTTAACTTAATAATAATTAGTATTAGGTAAAAAATATTACAACTATTTTGATTGAAAATTATTGATAAATGCCTCGGGATGGTATCCTTGGAGCCTTAAGGGTATGTATAAAAAGTTCCTTATACGGCCTTTAAGAATACATATGATGAAGATAACAATCCTGCCATCATCTTTCCGTGCAAAGGTTCGCTTAACGCAAATATCTAGCATGCGCATGGTGTAGAGCATGTCAGCAGTTATTTCTTTTTTGTCCGGGGGCGCCAGGAATCCAAATGAAAAAACAAATTTGGTCAACTACCTGGAAAAGACGGTCGCCAAATTATCCACGAAAGAAAACTGTAATAACAGTTCATTTGCGACAAAATAAAGCAAGCCAAAGTCTCGTGATGCAAGAACGGAAAAAAAAGAAATAAATATAAACATAGGTGATAAATGAGAATTTATGATATGCTCAAGTTGGCATTTATGCTTTGGCCTCTTGATGTGGCCTTAGCACAGATTAGACCCCTCCCCTGTATGCATGTTAGTGGGGTATTTGGATGTGGCTCCTGCGTTATGCTCTGCTGAGACACTAGATGGGTTCGCTTCAGTGCACGAGGGGAAATCATTGGGAGAACAAGAATATTCTTAACCATATCCATAGCAGGACATCATCATGGATATTTTACCTGAGATCGCTAATCAGACGCAAATAGGGGCTTTCCTTGGTATCCAGGAGGCCAGATTCTATCGGTCGTAGGATTTACTGTTTGGTGGGGAAAAGACGAAGGACTGGCCTGGCCATAAAACTATTGAGGTGGCGTCCGCAAAGTGCATCGATAACCATTAAGAGCTTGCCGAGGTGTTGGTTCAAGTAAACTCTACTTTTCATTTTCTTGGTGGTTAACTAAGTTTTACAGGACTAGTAAGGCTTGGCAACATCCCGAAGAAACCTATTTTATCCTCAAAATGAATTAATACTTTACGGTTTCTTATCAACTCTTAGTTTCCTACAATTATATCTCCCTACACGGGGCTTCTGTGCGGCTTCGACCTTCAGTGCCCAAAGCAAGCAGTGCGGGATGGAAGAGCTCGAGCCAAAGCGCGGAATGAGCCGTTCTGTCAACTGCACTCAAACAGCTCTGTGGTAAGGGCAGAAGGTTTTGAGCAGGAGGGTTGCGTCTTTCAACCCTCTTCGGGAAATTCGGGCCGCGACTAAACAGATCTGCCTGAGCAACAGCTGAGCCCCCAGCGGCACCTTCAATTACCAGACCTTGGTCAAACCAATGCCAGGCGGCTCCCCCCCTCCAAATCCACAGAGCTACCTCCCGTACTGTTTTCTGTTAGCGCAAAAGATGTCTCATTTTGCTCTGCCTTCTCTGGTGTACGGGCCAAGAGATTTAGGGAACTTTGGTGGCCCGTCGGGCGAGTGTCGAAAGACAATTTTAACCCCCTGTCAATAACAACGATACAAGTTGGCCACTGCAGTATCGAAGTGGAATTTTGCTCGAAGTCTTTAAGCGCTATTCAAGCCCTGTCATTCAGGAGTTCAAGATATTTTATTCAAACCCTATCAGGAAAATGGGGGGTGTAGTATGTGTTTCCCCAAAAAGGGTTGATCGAGTTGCTCCTGGGCGGGAGGGTCCGCAAACAAACGTGAGCCGGCATCTTCTCCGGAAAAACCCCCTTGAAAGCCCATCACAGAAGCTCTGCTGGGATTTGACGTGGATTGTTCATGCCTGGTGTTGAGAGCCAGATGGACCTCGGGCCTTGTCTTCACGGTCCCCCAATAGCAGGAGTAAAATCAATCAATTCAACGCTCTAGAGGGCCACTTCAGTCTGTGACTGGGTTTACTTTGCGTTAGCTTTTTATCGCAGAAGACTTAAGTAAATTCGCTATTTGCCTACGTGTCGTCTCACCATGCTGTGAGAGGATTCTGACAAGAGCTTTCATAGCAAGGTTTATTGATTAGCAAACGGTTTCCGTGGTGATTTGGTATTATTGGCTGATGCGAGGAATCTCAAGTGTGATGGGTGGAGCTTGTCACATCAAAAATAAGGTTGATTGGAAAAGCTCCCTAACGCGTGTCAAAGCAACCAACTCTCTCTCAGCGCCACTTCAACAAAATGATTGATCAAAGTTTAGCAGAAAGGGATTTTCATAGGAGCAAAGGATTGGCAAAATCATCCAGCCAGTCAGCGGTGGTGAAAATGTCAGCGCGCCAGCGGTGTCGGCCTTGAAAATACCGGGTTCATCCATCCGCATGTTAGGTAAAACTTTCGCAGATTCAAGCACCACCTGGAAGAATAAGCAACGAGCGACTTAACTCTATGCTACTCAAAATGAGTGAATTTACTAATCCTTTCTGTCAATTTCCTAGTGACGTTTCTTCGGTCAATTTTCTAGGACACGAGCCTTTACACAACTCGGTACCGCCTGAAACCCAACAACATAATTTTCCGCCCCGGGAATCCCTCCACGCTGCTCAGAACCTTTTTCCGATCCGCGAAAATCTTCCAGCCGTTGTTCCCACAAATCATTCGTCAAACAACAGGGTACCTATCCCGCGCTTGGAGACTCGAAATACAGGATCTTTTCGTCATCGGGTTGGTCAGGCATGTGAAAACTGTCGCCAATCAAGAGTAAAGTGCAGCGGGCAACGCCCACTCTGCCAGCGTTGTAAGGCTTCGGGGGCTCAATGCATATATTCTGACAATAAGAGAGGCAAAATAGCAAGGCATGTTACCGCACTGATTTTCCTATAGCAGGCTGCCGTCACCCTAACACCCTGAAATAGAATAGATGATTTAATAGCTAAAGTCCAAGGACTCGAAGGACTCTTGCATGATATTTATCCTGTTTTGGATTCAAAATCTGTACAGCATGTCGAAGAGGTATTAGACCAAGTAAGTCTGCTCTCTGCTTTCTCATGTTGACGCGCCGCGCCTTCTCTTGTGATTTTCGGTCCAAGTTGCCTAACTTTCTCTCGAGTCTTCCTTAGTATCAGCCAACCTTACTGGCAAAGACTCCGACTGTATCACAAAAGTCCAACCCATGCTATTTACTGGCCGTTCTGTCGATAGCCCACGGGTGCGCGGATTGAAGAACATCCTCAGCCACAAAAACCACGCTGTACTTGGTAGCATCTTTAATTATGATTCTCAAGTCATTACCACGAAAGATGTTGATTTAACTTGGCGCCCTCCATCTAGAGCAGCTGACACCTTGGTGAACTCCTATTTCCAAGTTATACACCCATTCTTCCCAATAATAAGCAAGACTACCTTTCTAGAGCAGTACAGATTCTATTACTCAGGCCCATCCATGCGACACGAAAGTCAATGGTTGGCAACTCTAAACTTGATATTTGCTCTCGCAACAAAGCATGCTTATGATATATCTCCTGACGCAAATAGTCTCCAAATTCATCAAGAATACTTCTCACGGGCATGGAAGCTTAGCCTGCATGACAATGCTCTATGCAATCACCCAGGCATTCAACAGGTACAGGTGGAGGGGTTAAGTGCTTTCTATCTTATGCTGGTCGGTGAGGTTACTAGGTTCGTTTTAAGACCTTTACGCAGTGAGTATGAAAACTTAAAATCTCCATTAGGTCCCGAAGACTTTCCGGGATCTCAATACAGTCGGCCATCATCTTAGGATTGAATTTACAGAACCATAGCGACACAATTTCGCATAACGAACGCGAGGGTCGTTATCGGGTCTGGTGGTCTCTATACCTTCTGCATGTCCTGCTTAGTGTGATAACCGGCCACTCTATGAGCACTGGCTATGACTTCTTTACTGCCCCCCTTCCGGTGCCCTTCTTTGATGAGCAATTTTCATATAAAGAGGTTAAGGAGCTGATCAACGACCATGAAGCACGGGCGAGTTTCATGGACCAGCTTCCTTCTTGGTATCCAGGAGATGTGGTGGCAGACACAGTAAGTAGCAGTGGGGAATCCATTACGGTTGATATGCTTTCACCGAACATCGCACTCCAGCATTCGCTCAGCATTGAGCTGGTATTGATTATGCATAACACCATTCATGCTTTATATGCTCCAGGGTCAACGCAGAAGTCATGGCGTTCTATTGAGATATCAACCTCTTCCTTGAACAATAGGACAGATCACTGGCTGTCCAAGCTACCCCATGACTTGCATATTACTAAGAGGGCACCGGGACGCGAAAAGGAGATGCTTACTCTTGATTTTTACTTTTACAGCACAAAGTTTCTTATTACTTGGCCTTGCCTTAGCCATATCGTCCATGAAGGTTCACAGCAGAATCCAGAGACATTATTTTGCGCGAAGATGGCTACTATTTGTGTTCATCATGCCCAACAGATGCTGCAACTCCTCCCCGACGAACCAAGCCTCACTCTTTCCTACCTACCACCACGGGTATTTGTTGTACACTTGACCATACAAGCCATTGCCGCCGTTCTAGTGAGCTTACCTTCAGAAGGGGAAAGAGGCGGCGATCAGGACTGCAGAAGCTATGACTTAGTTTCAAAGGCAATTGCTTGGCTCGCCAGGTTGGGCTCAAAAGATGCGTCTGGCCGTCGAGCTTGGGTTGTTTGCGAACGCCTGCTTTCAGAGGTTCGCGGTTCAGTTTAGTTTAGCCACACAACTCACACGTTTGGGACCATACAAATAGTTAATACCATAAATACACAAGTTACTGAAATCAGGGTTGAGAAAGAGTTGGGGTTTTTAATCATCAAGTCATTCAAGAATATCACCAAGAACATGATAATTGGAACGCCCTTGATACCTTCATATTATTTTAACGTATGCCCCTCATTGCATTTCCTGTCCGCTCCATCGCGACAGTCAAGAATATCAAGAGGATTTTTTTACAGGACCTTTGAAGGTGAAACGTAGTTTGGATTGTACACTTTCTTTTAACCCACACTGACTATATCTATTCCTGAATATCTCTTTACAGTGACCAGTTCATACGTACAAATTTACAGCCTCGTCAAGGTCTACCATGGCCCGATTTCCTTGGTTTCTACCTACGTGTGTTGGAGGTATAGGCTTCTAAATCACGAAATATTTTTACTAGCGTGGATACAACACCACTATATGAAGCGGTCAGTCCTCCCAAAAGGGTCAATAACTGGATCGAACACAGATTTAGCATCAACCTTGTGCTGGGTTCCGCGGTAGCCAGTTGCTATATAATATTAAAACTGAATAAAAATAATATTTTCTACATAAGCCCTAGTTTTATGCGTGTGCTCTAAAGTAAAGATAGTTAATTTTAAATTTTATAATTTGTAAATATTAATTTAAAGCTTATTATAAATATAAAGCCTGAAGTAATAAGAGAGTCTAATATATTCTAATCCTAGCCTTATTTCTGGTCTTTTCTTCCGTACTTTTTAATTTCTTCTTTTGTGTCTATGCCTTTGATTTCCACCAATTTCAGTCCCAAAAGACCTATGTTTTTTTGACGCGTCGTGCGGCGGGTAGATTGATTGGCATGTAATACAACAATAACTACCTCAGCCTAATGCAGATGTCGCCACCGGGATCGTCCCGAGCTCCACCATAACGGTCATTACTTAAGCAACTGGGTTCCAAGGTGTCTTTCAACGGTAACAACCATGCTGTTTCTTATTTCCGCTCCCCTCGCGCTTCTCCTGAGTGTCTGTTTGTTCAGGCCCGGCCTCTTCAACACCATGAGCGAGCATGTCCTCGACTGGCTCCAAGACAAGGCTGTCGGATGGAGTCACACACCGCCGGTGAACAAGATCGACACTCACCATCATTATGTCCCAGAATTCTATGCCAAAGGTACTCTTCTTAGTCAAAATCACTGATCCCCTGCTAACCAGACCACAGCAGTTGAAGAGCAAGGCGGCGACCCCAGTGGGTGGCCTACCCCCCACTGGAGCCCCGTGGCTTCTAAACTCCTGATGAAGCGTGTCGGAGTTCAAACTGCAGTGCTCTCTGTGACGGCTCCAGGAGCATGTATTGCCCCAGACCGCCAGGCGCGTGCCCAACTCGCCAGAAAGCTCAACGAATATGCGGCGAACTTGCGAAACACAGAACCTAAGCACTTCACCTTTTTTGTGTCACTGCCCAATATTCTCGATACTGAGGATGCGCTAGCCGAGATTGCGTATGGGCTTGATATCTTGCATGCTGACGGTGTCACCCTTTTTACTCGCTACGGGTCTTCCAACACCTACCTCGGCCACCTGGACGTAGAGCCTGTATGGGCCGAACTCAACCGACGAGGATGTGTTGTCTTCATCCATCCCACCCACCCGGTCGATACCAACCCTGTCAACCGGAAGCTACCCCAGCCGGCCATCGACTACCCCCACGAGACGACCCGTACCGCAATGGATATGATCACCAACGGAACCCGGCTGAAGTATCCAGCGTGTAAAGTCATACTGTCGCACGCCGGCGGAACCTTACCGTACCTGATCTCGCGTGTCACCACACCCATGCAAAAGGCGCCAGACTTTGCGGTCTCACACCGCATGGGAACAACGCATGGCAAGGCGATGGAGGCCTTTCGCAGCTTCCACTTTGACCTGGCGTTGAGTTCATCCCCGCAGGTTCTGGATATGCTGTTGAAGATGATTCCACACGACCACATCCTGTATGGAAGCGATTTCCCATATGCACCACTAACTGCGTATCCAGCGTTCCTGGGGGAGTTGGAGAACTACGAGATGAGCCAGGAGTTGAGGGACATGATTAATTTCAAGAACGCGCTGAAGTTATTCCCGCGTCTGGCGAACCAGAGCGGCCAGACTTTGTAGTTATTGGACGAGGGGCTGTGATGGGCGCTTAGTTTCATAATCCAGATATAATCACTTGGAGGCATTGCCAGGACCTGTTTACATAAACAGATCTTACTAGCACACATTACTAAAAAAAATACCGCGGCCTGGACCCATAATGAGGTTATTGCTGCTTCATCCAGGGGGTACAAAATGTATCTTACAACTAACTCGAGACAGATAGCATAGCATATAATATCAGTGAAAAAAGTAGGTTAGACGGGAATCGGTCTTCTGCTCCAGAGACAAAGGGTTGATCTCTCCAGTCCTATCGAGGTTCTTTTTCTGGTAGCCTGGATATTATACGCTACCCATGGTATTGTGCTATTAACACGAAACCCCTCAATTGATGCAACAATGGGGTTGTGGTTGGTCCCTCACAAGCCGGGTCGTTCCCGAGGCCCCGCTGATGACCGGGTTGGTTCCGGTAACGCGCTTCGTCAGCTGAAAATGCCGGGATGGTCATTGGTCCACACAAAGCAATCCCTGGTGGCAAAGGCATCGAATGCCAGGCTATGGCTAAAGTAAGAATAATTCGGCGTAGAAATAATTCAAATGACACATGGCAAATAATAATCTTCGCATGAAGCATGATCTAAAATAGTGACCAATAATACTATAATATAATATTAATGAATTACTTGTCGAGAATTCAAACAGAGACCGAATGGAGGGAGAAAATATTGCAGATTAACTTTAGGTATTCCCAAGCTAACCCGTTTGTACTGTAGCGGCCTATCCCATGTGGTAAATGTCGGAAATATAGTATTTCCGTACGGTAGCTAATCGGTGGAATGTGTAGACTGTCTGTGTTCTTGTTGTCTATGTCTAGGGGTGGAATGTCTGCAGGAATCGACGGGATTCGTCGATTCCCCCTATCTTACATAACTAGACGCTATGTCCGCTTTGGGACTAGTATTCTAACAGTAAATTAAAATCACGTGTATCTCAAAATGTAAGAATGAGCTCGCACTCTCTTGCATAACTCAGGAGCGCTTCCCAACCCGTTTCAAGCGCATAGGTACCGACTATCTTTGCAGAATGCCACCGAGAGCTGTCGATGACCGGAAGGGACGCCGGAAGGTTGCCCTGGCCTGCGACTCGTGCAGGGAGAAGAAGATCCGCTGCGACGGGAAGAAGCCCCTTTGTGGGCCATGCACGAGGCGATCGTATCGCCTTGATCAGTGCGTCTACAACACGGACAACGCCCGGTCCGCTAGCAGAGATGAGTAGGTCTAATGGGCGTTAACTCATGTGTTGATGAGAAGAATGAGAGTGACGGTGGCAATAGCCCTAACGCAGGACAGATATTTCCACACCCTCCACCAGCGAATTAGGGATCTGGAAGACCGCTGTTTGAGGGCTGGGGTCCCCATCGACACGTTGCCGGACCCTCAGGTTCGACTCGAGCTCCCCAGCGAGCCGAACAGGCATGTTGCAACCACAGTGGAGGCGGACAGGCTTCCCCTAACGGCTCACCACTCATCATTGGAACCCGCTGAACGGATCCCTACTCCCACAAGCTTCCAGGCTGCAGTGCCCGCGAGGCTGGATACAAACAGTAAAGGCACAAACAGCGGGTCTGGTTCCGCAACGGAAGACACCACAGACTGCACACAAAATACAGGGCCTTATGAATCACCGTTGTTCGATGATGGGGGAGGTCACATCACGGGCATGGGCCAGATTACAACCCCAGAAGCTGAGAGGTGGCGCCAACCATCCCGATTCCAGTTCTACGGTAGTTCATCCACAGCTTCACTGATGCGGCTTGCTTGGCATTCGATGCCTCCACGACCGGCGAATGCTTCTCATGCCGACCTCAGATCAAGCACACTTCAGGATACCTCCACTGAGTATCGGTTCGACGATTTTGCCTTGCCACCGCGGACACTGGCAGACCACCTTGTCAGGTGTTTTTTCGACCATGTTTACATCCTATATCCATTCATCCATCGCCCCGCCTTTGAGGCAGCGTATCGAAATCTTTGGCGTGGAGAAGATGAGCCTGGGATTCCTCTCACAGACTTGAGAATAGGACTGGGCTCTGCCGCGGAATCCGGGCCTCGATCACCCGTCTTCCATTGTGCGTTGAATTTTATCTTTGCTTTGGGCTGTCAGTTTGTGGATATGGTCCCGGAGGAGATAGAGCTTGTCGCAAATTCGTTCTTCCTTCGAGCGAAGCGATTTCTTTCAATTGATCTCCTGGATAATAACACTGTTGGTGTGGTTCAGACTTTACTGATCACAGCGCTATTTCTGCAAAGCTCTCCCTACCCGAGCCGATGTTGGCATTCTATAGGGGTTGCCTGTAGGGTCGCCCTTGGACTGGGACTGCACGAGTCAGATACTCTAGTCAGGTTGGCGCCCTTAGAATGCGATATTCAACGGCGAGCGTGGCATGGCTGCGTGATGATGGATGTGTAAGTCCCGGCATGATCCGTGTCCCATCCATTCCTACCCTACGCTAACCTACAACGATAGTACACTCAGCATGACCTATGGCAGACCATCCATGACCTCACATCTGGCCCCTCTTCCTCCACCTGATGACTCTCATACATCCCGTCAAGATGGGGCCGGGAACCCGTCAGTGATGGCATTCTATACTGAGGCCATTAAGCTTTACAGTATTCTAGACAGGATCTTATCTGATGTATACTACGCTTGGCGTAGCCGGTCACGGGAAGATTGCTCACAGGCCTCAGGGAAGGGCCTAGGGGGTCTAGACACCGTCCTTGAGATTGAAAGAGAGCTGACTTTGTTCGAGGCTAATCTTCCTTTTTTTCTTAAGTGGAGTTCGGGAGCTTTGGCGTTGTGTTCGGATAGAGAACCGAGCCAGGCTATCGCTCAGCAGAGAAATGTTCTCCACGCTAGGTTTGTTCCCCTTCAAACCTGTCGCTACTCAGAGGGCCCCGCCTTACCATACAATACAGATATCTGCATCTCCACCTCCTCCTCCACCGTCCTATCTTTACCAAACTCTACTCGGAAAGGGTACGGGAGTGCGAGTCTACAGGCGGGATTAACTCACAAGAGAGCATGAACTCTCAGGGCTTTGCAACTCGGAGCACCCTGTACTCCTCTATGGCTAACAAGTCAGCCACTGCGTGCGTGATGGCAGCCACTGACCTCACGCACCTAGTCCACGAAACCTATCTCACTAACGCCACTGATGCATGGTGGTACAATGGATTTTGTATGCCGTTCACCTTCCCCATTTCGATTGATCCTCCGTACTGATTTCCCACGCTAGATGTGTCAACTGCCGCAGTAGTACTCCTCATGTCTTTCTCCGCCCCATCAATGCTCGACCCGTCTACGATGGGTAAAGCCAGAGAGGCTTGGAGAGAAGCAACGGCTGTTCTGGAATCCATGGCTTCGGTTAGCCGATCCGCAAACAACACTCTCCAGTTTCTCCGAGACGCGTATCGCCAAGCAGTTCCCGGTGACGTGCAGCAAACACGGGACGAGGCTTCCAATGCCGCGTCACTGCATCCAACTAACATAGATCAAGCGCATGATCCTTTTGATCACCCTGATCACGACTTAATGCAAGCTCCGTTTTTTAACTGGGAAGAATATACGGCGATTACCGGGCGGGGGCTGGATGATTTGGGGTTCTTGACGAGGCTTGACTTTCCTGACACTCTGGGCTGAGACTTTAGTTGAGTTGTTCCGCAAGCGGTAGCAAAGTTTTTACTTTTGTTTCTTTTGTTATTTTTACAAAATACGGGGTACATCATGTTCTTCATGTTGATATACATACACAATGCTCTCGAAGTATGTCATGACCCATGAAAATCACTCCCAGGTGGTGTGGCATGGCCGTGTTGATCTGGACGGGCTAATATATATCATTGAATCACTTAACGTTCTGCGTTCTTCTTGGCCTTGGATCTATCCCATCCCACGACATCTGTCCCATGGATCCAGTCCATTAACCCAATGGTCCCATAATTAACCCGGAATTTCTCGTGATGCAGATCATGCAATTCAGCTGGTGGCAGTTTCAAAAAGTCGTACCCGCTGTGGTCCGCCGCAGCTTCCCACAGCTCAAAGGTAATAAATCCCATGATGGTCAGGAAGTGCGCGCCTTTGAGATACAATGGCAGCGCAACAGGCAAGACATTTGCAAAGAGATGTTCAACAGGATGGGCGTACTCCGCAGCAAACGCCACGGGCGTGATGTGTTTGTGGTGCATTTTGTGTATATAGGCATAAATGCTTGGGTGGTGCAGAGCACGGTGGACATAGTAAAATGATATCTCTCGTGCGAGGAGGCCGAAGGAGAAGTCCACCATAAACTCCTTCCAGGAGGGCACCAGTGGACCCAGGTACATAGTAGCGTGATCCAGGCCAGCAAAGTAAACCACCATGCTGTGAAGTGCCAGTACCCAGACGTGGTTGAACAGTGTAACTTTCACACAGTGCAGGATTTGCTGGCGGGTAGGTTGTCGACGGACATCCTGGATTTTGTGGCGCTGGGAGAACTTGGGGAACAGGGTATCGATCAGCAGGTAGAGCGTTGCTGGGATGATAAACCCGACTATTTGAGCAATGATGTTCCCGGCCAATTCGATTGTACCAGGTTTGTATGTGTTCAAGGTACAATCCCAGGCTACCTGCAGTTCAGAGTGAAGATCCATAGTTGCTTGGGCTCTGGAAATATGCTGTTTGAGTTTGACTATTCACAGTACTGGTGGTATGATCAAATTTAAACAGTAGAAGCGGAGCGGCTCCGGGACGCACATGAATCAGCGTCCGCCCTCATTCACGGAAAGCGAGGCCTAGAGACCCGGAACTGACCCGAGCCATGATTAGGCTCCTGGCAACTGTTAATGCACAAGCCACTTGTCACTTACCAAGCCTCGCAATCAGAACTTATCTTGGTGTTGCTCCCTTTCCATGTATACCTCTCAAAATGCGGATTTGCACATGTCCATCATGCTTCGGCTGCACATGGACAAGCGGGAGAGCCCCGGCATCGCCTGACCTAGACAAAATATAGCTTTCTAATAGGATTCGTACTTAAGCCGGCGCAGAACCGGGATAACAATGTCGATATGTCCGTGATCCAATTTAGACAGCTTCCCGGACATGACTTCCAAATCCGTCGATCTTCCATCCTACAGTCAGATAGCCTGTGTTGGTGCCGGGCTATCGGCGGTGGCTCTTGGGACAACGCTGAAGAGATGGTATGACCTCGAAGATATTCGCTTCTTCGAACGGCATCCCACAAGCGGTGGAACATGGTACATCAACACCTATCCTGGTCAGAATGGTTCCCTTCTCTTTTTCAGATCCTTGACTTACACCACATAGGATGCGGATGCGATGTCCCCAGTGCCTTGTACAGCTTGTCTTTTGCTCTGAATCCAAACTGGACGAAGCTCATGCCCTCAAACGTGGAAATCAAAGAGTATGTCGACAACGTGGTTGATACCTATAACCTCCGCGATAAGATGACCTTCGGGACAGAAGTAGTCCGCAGTCTCTGGCGGGAAGACGCAAACCGCTGGCTACTATACCTTCGGGACCTAGAAACCGGGCGTGAGTTTACCCACGAGTGCCAGATCCTCTTTGCAGCAACAGGACAACTTGTCAAGCCACGGCCATGTGAGATCCCCGGTGCCGCCGACTTCCACGGGAGTATCTTCCATTCAGCGCAATGGGACCACAGCGTGGACCTCCAGGGAAAGAATGTTGTTGTGATCGGGAACGGATGTATGTGTCTCTGTTCTCCACTTTAGAGCCTGTCTAATCATACTTAGGCACCGCTGCGCAAATTGTCCCGTCTTTGGTCAACGATGGCAAGATAAAGTCCCTCACCCAAATTGTTCGAACGAAACACTGGATATTTCCTGCACCGAACTTCACCTATCCACAGGTTCTGCAATGGATTTTCCGCTATATTCCATTTGCCATGAGGCTACACCGCTTCCATATATTCTTGATAGCTGAGAACGACTTTCGCTTATTTCCAATGACTAAAGGTGCAGCGAGGCTGCGAGATAAGAGGCGAAAGAAAGTTGAGAAATACATGCGCGAGGCAGGCCCAAAGAAGTACCATGATCTCCTAATTCCAGACTTTGATGTAGGATGCAAGGTATGCAATCATTTCATGGAGTATGAAGTATAGCAAGCGATGCTAATCTCATGCCCTTCAAGAGGCGAATCTTCGATCCCGGCTATCTCAAGTCCCTATACAGTGATAAGGTTGTCCTCACTGGTGCAAAAACCGAACTTATTACCGCAGAAGGCATTCAGACAGATAAAGGCTTCATTCCAGCAGATGTAATCGTCCTTGCCACAGGCTTCAAGACTAACGAATTTATCCCATACATGGATGTAGTCGGGCGCAACGGCGAGAACATATCGCAGCATTGGACTAAATATGACGGTCCAGCAGCCTATAACTGCTCTGTGCTTAGTGGCTTTCCAAATTTCTTCATGCTGCTGGGACCTAATGCTGCAACTGGTCATACGTCGGCCATGATGGCGGCTGAGAAGTAGGTCAACGGCCCCGATTTTTTTCCGTTCGGGACTAGGAAAGGCTCTAACTATCAACGCTAGCTCAATCAACTATGCTCTCCGTGTCTTGAAGCCGGTCCTGGATGGAAATGCCCTGTCAGTCGACCTGAAGCCCAATGCAGAGCACGACTACGTTTACTGGGTGCAAGACGCATTGAATAAGCGTGTTTGGAACGCGGGTTGTGTATCGGTAAGTGGTGTAGCCTCTTCGACTAACCGCATATATATCTAACTGTAGACAAAATAGTGGTATCTTAACGACAAGAAATGGAATTCCATGTCCTATCCCTGGACCCAAGGCCACTACTGGTGGAGGAGCCTCTTTCCCACCTGGTCAGATTGGAACATCAAGGTTAGTTTCCCACCCTTGATTCCGAGTTAAGCACTACTGGGTATAATACTGACCGCCAACAGAAAGCTGTGAAGCCACCGTCGCGTTTATCGTCGAGGGTCTTGGTCCTTGTTCTTATTTGCATCGGTGTCTTCGGGATCACATGGTCCAGCCACGCTGGAAACGTGTCTCTCGCCATTCTTGGAGGCTACTTGAACAGAGTACGATCCAGAATCCTGAACAGGTAGCCAAGCAGCAGTCAGACAAAGCTTTATATCTTTTCTTTTCAATTATTTTGTTGGTTCGTTTATTTCTTGCGCTGTCTCATTGTTCAAATGATTGTAGTATGAAAATACCTTAGAGTAGTGCATAGTATATTTTTTGGAATCCAATTTCCTAAATACAGACTTGACGGGATTGCATGAGAACTTCCCAAGCAAGTCTGAGGTTTTCCCGACTTGTGACTGGCGGCCTTAATCAGAACAAACTAGATCCCTCTATTGACCAAGCACCGGGACAATGATTCTTTTTGAAGTCTTCCGATAGGCCGGGCTCCTAGAAACCCCGGATTCAATCATCCGCCACGTTGGAGGCTGTGGTTATTCCCCGCCGCCACCGACGATAGATCTGCCAAGTATAGGATATTCCAGGTAAAGGATCTCATTCTCAAGTTTCCATCAATAGTAGGTATCCGGGGCGTAAATACAAAATACCGGTCGCGTTAGTCAATGATGTAATATCACGCATTGGCTAACCTTCGGCTACTTCGACCAGGATCTAGATTCCCGATATATAATCTTACATTGAATTGTACGGGCGAAGCGAGTTAGTGAACCCGAGTTAACCTCTTCCCTGTCTACTATGCTCCAGCGAAATGTACGAGCCGGTTTCCTTATTCGGTGGGTCCTTATATATATCCTCAAGAGCCATACATGGACACCCATCACCGTCATACAGGCCTGTAGAAAACTCGAGCGATTTCAATAGAGGAGCCTTTTGTGACCACAACCCTGCGAGTCAAAAATTGTTCATTCGCTACCATTTCCACCGCCCAGATCTAATCATTCAGTGGGTAAGTAGATGGTCAGTTAAAAGGGTCTTGGTATGCGTACCTGCTCCGCCGTCCATCCAGAGCCCACGCTACGGACAAAATCGTGAATGAAGGCTTTCTCCACGGTCTCATCTTCGGGTACAATTGCCTGTACCGCGGCAACCGCCTCCGTTAATACAGAGTTGCCGTCTGGTCCAACAACCTTCGTCAAAGGTTCAACAATTGGTCGGACTCGACCATCCGCAGTCTTCTGCCCGGAGATGTAGTGAGTACGAATGATGACACGGCCGAAGAGGGTATCGTTATGCTCAAACTCAGTCCAGGTTAATTGGCGTTTCTCGGGCATCCCCCCTAACCCCCCAGTTATTGTAGGCTCTAGGATCATCCATTCGACTGGGGCTGAGGTCGGGCTATCGCCATTCACATCGGAGCCCTGTGTGATCTTCAGGGTGGTGGTTGATGCGGCTATCGTCTTCCTTATTATCCAGCCGATTCCTTGCTGATGCTTCTTAGCCTTCTTACATGGAACGTTGGGGGATGTATTGGGGTACTCACCAATTTCAAAATAGCATCCAGGTTGGTTGATAGGATGTTGTCCTGTTTCCAGGGCCGTGGGTCAGTGAGCCGTCAATGGTTTGTATAGCATGTGCGGGATATTTACCATCACCCAGGTGCCGGTTAGATTAGTGATATTTGCGTCACTTGGGAAAGCCATGATGCCTAATTCCGGGCTTTTTTACTCCGTACGTGTAGTCGGTAGAAAACACGAAAAGGATAGGAGACAAGACGACTCCAACATATATATATATATATTTGGTAATTATCTACTCTGCACATGTCACGGAAATGTCAATTGACTATTCGGCTGCTTCTACTTGCTAGGCCGAATGTCAGATGCAAATGAACCGCCAACCGGACCTGTTCCGGCCGGCAAACATGGAACACTCCGGAAATGCCAGACGAGAGTGCATACCGACCTAGGTAGGCTTTCTTATGTTTGTATGTCTGCAACTCGTATAAGAACGCACCAGCAGGTGTACAATCCCGTCACCGATGTCAGTTCCTTTCTCTTCCATCCTTGGAACATGACGACGATGGCCAAACCAGGCTTCATCCCCCGTGAAGGCCTTTACCTTGACCCGATAATAGTGGGACTACGGAAATCGATCCTTCACCCGCTCTTCACGTTACTGTGTCTACACTTGGTGCGAAGGTCCGGCTCCCTCACACGATATGAAAGGCTCGCCCAAATAAGTGCGGCGGCGAGTGTCGTTCTGTGGATTAACGATTGGTTAAGTACCAAAAGTCGGAACAACTGGGTTATAGATCATACCTGGGACTGGAAGAAAGAAATAGTCGTGGTGACTGGAGGTAGCAGTGGTATTGGTGCTGGAGTCGCTCGCCGTCTCGCTGCCATGGGCTCTCGCGTTGTCGTGTTGGACATTGTCCCTTTGACCTACAAGCCAGGTAATCCGCGTGAACTTGAGCCTGGAACCCTACACCTGGCGGGGCCTTGCTAATCTCAACACCCAGAGAACAAACGTATCCTGTACTACAAGTGCGATCTAACAGACGAGAAAGAGATCGCAGCTGTCTGCCAAACAATCAGAGTGGAGATTGGCGATCCAACTGTCCTTGGTCAGTGAGGCTAACAGCCGTCTCACTGATGATCGCTAGCTGACAGCCGTAGTCAACAATGCTGGGCTATCGCGCGGGCGGACCGTAGTCGAGGGTACCTACAATGACAACAGCATAACGCTAAGAGCAAACTTGCTGGCACCGTTTTTTTTATCAAAAGAGTTTCTTCCGGCTATGATCCAGCGAAACCATGGACATATCTTCAATGTCGCCTCAGTGAGCGCTTATATCCCACCGCCAGGCCTTGCCGATTACGCAGCATCGAAAGCCGGACTGATTGCATTTCACGAGGTATGAATGAAACATTACCTGCAATTTCGAGCTTACCAGCTGCTGATCCGCCTTTGTCTGACCAGTGTCTATCGCAAGAGCTCCGAGTCCAGAATGCGCCAAAGGTCCGCACCTCTCTTGCGGTGTTGAGTTTCACAAAAACCCCGCTATTCAAAGGCGAGACGAACCAGTCCCGCTTCCTGATGCCTCTGCTACATGTCGACACTGTTGTGGATTCCGTTTTAGATATCCTGAACAGTGGTCTAAGCCAGACAGTCTTTCTTCCGGGGATCTTTAGATATTTTGCCGGCATAGTGAGTTATTTCCCTTCACCTAATGCAGGACTATTGCTGACACCGTGCAGCGAGCAGCACCGGACTGGGTTCAGGATTTGGTCCGGGGTGGCACCAAATCTCTGAAAGTGGATTTTAAAGGGCGACAGGAGATTGATCCACGGACTGGGAGGCTTGTTCAGTAATCTGGACTGGGCGCGGGGCCTTGTAAAGGCGCCACCATACCACACGGGTTACATCCATAAACTGAGAGTAGCAAGAGGGGCAGTAATGAAAATTGTGGTGCGGAGCTACAAAGGGTCGCCTCAACGGCATTTCCTTGCTTATTGCTTTGTTGGATTAAAACTCTAGCCTGTTTCATGGAGGGTCCGCCATAGATATCATTTGCTATTGTGATATATCCATTTTTCTTAACCTCCTCCAATTAAAACTCTTCAATTGACCTTTTCATTTGCTGCAAGTATGTCATTGTCTAGGGGCGTCCTTCATTAGTTGGCGTATTGGGCACATTCTGGAGCTCGGCCCGACGGATTAGGGGCAGGGTTATAAGATGACGTGATCATATTACATTAGAAATCCATCTAGATTGCCCCTACTTTCATCCCAGTCTTTGAATATCTTACCAAAGCAATTATGACACGGGTGTTCTTGGTGTATGGGCCAGATTAGGAGAGGCGGAAAAGTTTGTGAAATTCCTCTCTTGACAAAGGGCGGGAATTTACCACAGGTGTCTCCAACTAGGACTCTTCTGTAAAAATATGGAGATCCAAAGCCTCAAACATAGTAGTACGTGAAGCTCGTCCCAACCACTCGATCAGAAAAACAGTGGATCCATGTATTTTCTACAAAGCCAGCTCTCCTTGGTCAGATGGGGCTGACACCCAGCTATTGCAACCACCCAAGGCCACCTAAAGAAAGGATAGAAGGTTGTAAGGACCGGAGTCTGCTAGCCTCTTCATTGAACAACCCCTTGCAACGCGGAATGGCTCCGGTTTGTGATGGTGAACGCAGGATATACCGGACTCCCGCACTAACTCCATGTTTTGTTGCCAATTTTGGAATATAAGGTTTTGTGGTTGATGTTCATCCGCTCTCGGGTCCTCCGGGGGGGTATCGTGATGGTTGATGGTTACTTTGCAGGATAGAGCCCCCCAACGTTCCAGTAAACATCCCCGAGGCCCAAACACGTTAGTGTAGCACAATCATCCATCTAACCATAAGTTGACCTGATAAATGCATAGCATTGGCAAGAAAGATTTTCACACATCCTAGCTGATGCCCCTTCTACGGCAAATCCTTTGATTTCGGCGAGTTACATGGTGTGATACTATGTTCCTAGCCGCGGAGATGAGTAATATCGGAGTAACAGCCCGGGCCTCACTGGGACTTAATGCTGTTGTTGCGTGGGGGTTCGCGCCACTCTAGTACAGCAATTGTTAGCTTTAAAGGCTATTCCCACAATTTAAGGTTTGGTGTAAACACCGGGGCGATTCCGGTCCCAAGCAAACAATGAGCTGACAATAGGAGATGACTGATCACCGAGAATGAACGCAATATCAGAATAGCAAGTGATCACTACAAGAATTGCATCCAAAACAATACCAAGCCTCCTTCCCCCCATAAGGACCTGATGCAGCCGCAGCTCTTCCCAATAATGGTGCAGAACTGGTCGGGGCAACTGAGACATACAACCAGGCAAGGACGTGCCTCAGGCGCTTGCGAGCGGTGCCGCAAACGGAAGACACGTTGTGTCACGGCGCAAAATCAATTGTCATGTCTCAAATGCCAGTTATCCGGTGCGGACTGTTCTCTGATTCGGTATGTAGTTTTCATCTATCTTATTGAATATGCTTTGGCTTCATGACTAAAGCGTATGTGGTCTCGTGGACAGTCAGGATAGACCACTGTGCAAAGACTTGGGATTGATTGATTCACCGGTCGATGATGACAGGACAGAAGAAGTGCATCAGAATGAGGGATGGGTCCGTGGTCAACTTATGCCATTCCCCGAAGAATATGAAATCGCGCATTGCTATAGCCAGTTCAGCTCCAGTCCTGATATTTGCCTGGATCCACGCGAGTTATGGTTCGGTTCTGGTCATGCCCCTACTGAGAAACAGGTTGATGTTCTAATGCCCATTCAAGTTGCTTCCAAGAGAGCGAAATATCACCGAGTCCGGATTTTCCACATTGCAACAATCCCAGTCCTTATTTTGTCGAACTCCCAAGTTACATTCAAAAGTTACCATCCAACCTTTCAGATGAGCTACTTCAATCGCTCCTCATAAGTGGTGCCTGCATCATCCCGGATACCACGATTCGAGACCACCTACTACATAGCTATCTTGACCACGCCTATTCGGAGATGCCATTGCTGGATATAAACCGTCTTCGCTTCTGTATTCATGCCAATATGGAAGATCATCAAATAAGCCTTCTCGTTTTTCAAGGTGTGATGTTTGCAGGGCTTTGCTCAACGGATAGTCTTCTACCCTGTCAGCTGGGGTTTGTGACGATGAAAGAAGCGCGAGAGGCCTTTTTCAACAGAGTAAAAGCCCTGTACGACCTCCATTATGAGAGTGACACTATATGCGTTATACAATCCTTGCTCCTGATGAGCTTGTGGGATGATGTGGCGGCCGATGGTAGCGATGCATGGTACTGGATAGGCCATAGTTTGTCCGTCAGCAAAGCAATCGGGTTTGATTGCACCGGAATACAATCTGACATGCACCTACACTCCCAGGGACTCCTAAAGCGCATATGGTGGTGTATGTATATTCAGGATAAACTGATTGCGTTACGAACACGGCGTCCGATTCATATCGACACAAACTCGCATACCGCACCTATCCCCGCCCAGTCTGACTTTGATATACCTGTCGGGGAGACGACCGGCATACCCCGGATGGAAGACAGGCATACAGTCCAGGGCAGAGCCCAAATCGTCCAGATGGTAGAGGCATTCTCCCTGAAGGCAAAGTTATCTCTTATCCTCGGCCGTATACTAAAGTCCCGATACCTGGTCGTCAGCAATAATCCCTCGGGCCCTATACGGACAAACGCCAGGTACTACCCCATCTCAAACCCGTCCGCGAACTCAGACTTCTGGCACTGTGACGAAGAGCTGAAGATCTGGCAATCCGACTTTCACGCTTTCCTGCAGTCTACACCAGAGGACATTTCGCCGGATATTACCCATCGAAGTCAAGGATTACTGCAGTTGATGTTTTTGTCAACGGCAATGGCCTTGCACCGGCCCCTCGCGCGACTCCCTGGTACATGGTCTCCATCGAAATCCGCGAGCGAAGTATATTCCATGAGACAGGTGAGAATCGCAGCGTGTCAAATTATCTGCGTCCTCAATGGTCTCCAGGAGCGAAAGCTCGCTTGCAACGCGACTGGAGTTGGCGCAGCAGCGCTGCTGCCTGCAATGATCTTCCACCTCCTCCAAATTAAATCTCTCGACCCCAGTCAGCGTATCGAAAGTTATCGCCACTTCGAGATAGGGGCAAAGCTACTGGTTGAATGGCAAGACGAGTACCCCTTTGTACAATTTTGTTTGCTCCTCATTGGATCAGCAAAGCTCAAACTAGGCGTTTCCCCACTGGACTTCAGGAACACATCTACACCAGTCAACCATCCAGCAGAAGTTCAGATCCCTAGGAATAATACCGTTCTCGATGAAGCAGCCGCCACCCATACCGGAGAGCGGTGGTCCCAGGCGACTTTAAACTCTATCTGCCCACCGACATAAAGCACAGGGAGGGCCATTAAGGTGCTAGCTTTGGTTCTACGATAACTTGGTCGCGGGGGTCAATTACTTGGGGGGGGTGGCGGCACATCGAGGCAATTCGGGTGCAGGGCTCGAGGACGCAGATGAGCCTCCTCGGTAGTTCTATAGTTTCATAAGGTCTTAAGCAATATTCGATTTTCAATAATCCCAGTTCAGCCATTTATTGAGTTGAATTGTCATGAACCTCTCAATCTGTATTTCGACCGTGTATTCTCCCCCACACAGTGTCCCTAATTTCCCCGGACTCGGCCCGGTTCCGTACTCGCTGTGGTATGAAGGGAAATCCTGAACGCCACCCGAACTCTAATCAGCCAAACCTTGGTAACTTAGAGAACTGGCTTCGATGTACGGACAAACGGAAGGCCCAAGGAAGACTAATCCTACAATTTTTGACTCCGCGGAAGACCTTTACAAAGACTTCGTGTCATTAGGCTCATTGCAGCACTGATGCCAAGAAGGCCTAGAGAGAAACTGTGGAACAAGGGCATCTGTAGAGGTGGGCTAGATAAAATGAACAACAAGACAATACAAATGGTCTTAATGTGTGAAGATGATTTTTAGGATAGTGCGGCTGAGGTGCTCTTCTAAGACTCTCCCCGAGTCACGCGCCTCATAGGACTCGAAACTCTACTTTCCCCCGAGTCCATCAATGGAGTCGAAAATCGGAGCCGATTCTGGAACCCTGTTTTACGGACTTCACATGCCGCAAATATTCGAAGTGGACCGGTGTAATGATGATTTTCGACCCAGCGTGGCACCCGAGATGGCCATTGCGGGCCCGAAGAAATCTAATTCTCCGGGATCATGTCTCACGGGCAGCTTATCGCCTCAGGTTGGTCGACACACGGTAATCCCACCCCACGGGCAAAACCCCACGGGGGCTGGAGTATTGGGGTTATCGCTCCAGCGAGCTGTAACTGGTAGTACCCCAATTGACTTTAAAATGGCAGCAATTCCCGACATATCAACAATTCCATGCCCTGGATCCAGCTCAAATCGACTTCAATAATCTCCCTAATACAGGCTTCGTTCACGCCATGAGGTTTTTCGCATACCTATCTGTGGCTATATTGCCGCTGGCCATCTCAGCTGTTCCAGCAACTGATCCCGACCCGCAGGCAGAAGCGGTAGCACGGAGCTTGGGTGGCACCGGGCTTGCAAATAACATCATAGAGCGACAGCCTGGCCTGAACGATGTTATAGGGGAGATCACCGACTCCCTAGCGGCCACTAAGGAGCTCCTCTCTACGGAAAGTTTGGATAATATCCAAAGCATTGTGAATGACCTCTCGTACTTGCTTCGCGCCCCGACAACCCAAGAGATCAAAGATTTAGTCAACGGGACCACCAGCATGTTGGCTTCGGACACCTTTTCCAACCTACTCCGAGAGCTGCCCAGCCTACTGGAGAGCGCCAAACCGCTCATGACCCCGTCAACTATCGGCAAATTGACAGATATCCTAAATAATGCCCACGCCTTGTTAACACCTCGGTTCGTTCACAATACGCAGGAACTTGTGAATGAGATTACCCCGGTAGGTTTTCTTTACATCCATCCTTACTACATTGTCACCGCTTACTAACACAGCTCCAGCTTGTATCTGCGGTGGCGAAAGTCATCTCAGCTCTATTATCAAGTGTTCTAGGGTAGGTATCAGACAAGCAAAGGAGTTGGAGGTTATGTGTCATATTTCCAAAGTCGACGAGGTCTAGGGAATACGAAAACATTGTGAGCATCTCCCTAGGGGCATTGAATCAGCGCTCCCAGGCTGCGCAACGGAATGTCTAATTGTAATCTCGGATTTGTGGATATCCGCCCGAATAGCTGCAGAGCGATTTCATCTCATGTATCTAACCCCATTTATAACAATCTCATCCGTTTTACACCGCATTATTTACATATAAAACTGAGGAAACTGTCTTTTACTCCCCCCGGGCGTACTAAAAACTGGAATGGAAAAAGTCCTTTGTAATCTTTTTAAATATTGACAAATATGTGCACATTACTAGTACTAATAGTGGAGCGAGAAACTTCATCGAGATGAAGTAGAGAGATATAAGCCGTCTAGAAGAAATTCCGAGACAAAACCGTTTTGACTAACCACCCCCCCTCCTTTTGATTCAGTGGTGGCTAGTTACCCCGCAAACTACCTCAAGCCTCTGGGATTCAAGGAACTTTGCCATTAGACCTCTTATATCCGAAGGAAATGATTTTCAATATCCAGAAACCTTTCGATAACTCCCTCCGAAACCAATGATCTGCCCTATGAGCCTATACCAGCATTTTCCAAGATTCCTCCTAGAGTGTTTATTCCAATATCGAGAAGTGGCAATTTTGCTTTGAGTGTCAGATTTCCCATCGCTCGGGTGTAATACGGCACCTCGATACCATCATAGGTTATCTGCTTCACCACAGAATCTATGACGAGGTTCCCATTTTCGAGAGCACCAATAATGCTACTGGGATTTGCCATGATGCTCTTTACATCCAGGATGCCGTATAGAGGACTCGAGTAGTTCCCTGGTCTTATGATCAAGTTCTCGAGTGTAGCGTTGCCGATTACCTTCTCAGAAAGTTTGAGGTCGAAAACAACATTTCCCTGTAAGTATTATCAGCAGTTTGAGGAGATCCTACACCTGCTGGGGTATTTACAATTTCCAACGTCAAAACCGAGGGATTGGGCAAAAGCACATTGGCAATGAAGTTCGTCCCATTCTCTGCGGCAGGAAGGAGCAATCGAGGGTCCTGGATGGAAAAACCGGCAAATGAATTCAAACCTAGTTACCATCCGTCAGCCTCTAATTTTTTTTTTTTCTTGTTTTGGACACGTCTGAACGATGTGGCTTCTGCCAGCAGGAGATGTAACCAACCTTCCTGTACAATTTCCTTATGAAAGACGACATTTGATTTTAGTGCTCCCAGGTAAGCATTCACTCTTCCTACCACGGACATAACAACGTCTTCCTGAAATATAATGGCAGAGACGTATTCAAACCATGCCTGGCTGTTTAACGGTGTAAATTGATTTTGCACCCCTAAAACAGCTGTCCTGCCAATCTTGGCTCCCGGTATGTGCACCTGAAAGAATGGGCTGTGGACTGAACTGTTCGCGCTGGCAAGATCTAATGTCAGAGGATCAATGCGCACCGGGAGGTCAACAGGTAGATGCAGGATTGAGTTGATAGTAATGTCGACCGAATGAGGCCTCGGTTTCATGATATGAGCAGCTGTGAGGGTGAGTGATGCATCATTGAGCATTGCCTGAGCTATGACCGGGATTATCTTTAGAAAACTAAGGAAACAATAATTAACCTCCTTTATCTTGATAGAGTAAGGAGGGGCTCATACAAAACTGGTAGCAGGATTGCTAAAACAACGACCCCTCCAAGACCATAAAACCACCGAAATTTTGCGCAGTGCCGCCGAACGGTCTGTCGCTTGCTCTTTCGGATATTTATTGACGATGAGCTGGAACCCACTACCTCGCAATGTTGAACCTGGCTTTCATCCCTGTCGCGAACGGGTGGCCCCCGATTAATTTGGACGACATCTCCGGTCGATGAAAAGGGAAATTTGTCTATAATACCCATATTTTTATGGCTGGAAAAAATATGATAAAAGGGCAATAGCTGATATGTCTAGGGGATAAAAATGAAGCAAGGCAGAGAGAGTTGGATATTGTGTAATAGCGGTATAGCTAATCTATAACCACCAATACGAGGTGGAAACTTCCGCCGAAAGCCCGAGAGTCGGTCGTGAACAAGACCTCCCGTCTCGAATGATGATTTCCTCTGCAATTTCTGACAGTATCCACCAACCATTTGACCCCATTTTCCTGGCTGAAATATGGTCTTAAAAAAGATAAAAACCTCACCTAGGTTGGTTCAAAGGATGGATACCTCGGCGGGAGGACCCACTACGCAATTTATCATCAGGTCTAGCTATGCTACGTACGAAAGCTCGAGGAATCGCAGAACCAATACCGGTGATGGCGGGCGTAGTGGGGAACCTCCTGGACCGGTCAGGTTAGTTTCATGAAAACACATGTGAAGTCCATGACCGTCATTAATAAGGCGAGTGTTTACCCAAAAGTCTAAGTTACAGCCCTTATTACAAGTCTGCATCCAATCAGTAGCATCGGAGGGTTATCGTATGTACCGACCTAGGTATCCGGGATGTACCCGGGATCCACTCCCCCCTGGCCGGCTTCCACCCGCAGTTGTGGCACTAGCCAATTCTAAACTTATTGTACCCTCGTGTATGCGTTGATTTCCGAATGGCAATGCTATCCATACAATAGCTGAGTTGGACATTATCAATTTAACACGTTAATGATGGTTTTACTGTGTGTAATCTCAATGTCGTAATATGCACTACCTCGTCCACGCAAGAGTCAGACATAATCTACAGCTTAATAATTACCTTGCCCACATGTTTCGCGGACCGGAGGTAATCAAAGGCAGCCGGTGCATCATCAAACGAAAACACTGTCGGATCCACTATGGACTGGAGGCTAACGTTCTTTTGCTCTAAAAACTTGCACAGACTCTCCTGGTCGATCTTCGAGCCCACATAAATGCCCCTACGCCACACCATCAGCGATACGGAATCGTGAGGAGAGTTAAATAAGAATAAAACGTACCTGACCGTAGCACCCTTGGCCAGGGTTGGCCCCAGGATGTCAGGAACCTGGTCCGTCATGACTCCCCCGAGAAATCCCACCAGTGATAGGGTGCCTCGGCGTGCCAGAGCTGCAAGATTCTGCGTTGCAGCCGCTGGGCCGATACCGTCAACCACGATGTCCACACCTCGCCCACCGGTGAGCCGACGAGCGTCCTCGTCCCACTTGGGGTGGGCCCGGTAGTTGATTGTTTCTATGCCTCCTGCAACGCTCAATGACTGCACTACCTCCAGCTTCTGATCCGACGAGGAGGTAATAATAGGACGGATTCCAGTTACTAGGCAGATTAGTAGGGCAAACATGCTCACACCCCCCGTGCCTTTGCTGCCAGTTAGTAAGAATCCGCTTTCAAGTATAAAGGTGGAGTACTTCACCATGTAAAAGTGCAGTCCCGTGGGACCTGGGCATTTCTAGAGCATTCCAGGCAGTTGTTCCAGCGCATGTAATACAAGCCGCCTAACTGCCATTAACAGAGTCCGCGCGGGTTATGAATTACTAAGGATAAACTGCAGCTGCGGCAGTGATACGTACCTCCTCCCACGGAAGATGCTTAGGCAAATGCACCAACACTGACTGGTCAAACACAGCGTACTCTCGTAAAACACCTTCTGCCTCAGTGCCAAGGGCAGCCTTGGTATCCTCGGTCCCAGTCCGGTTATTCAAATCGAAGATAGGGGATACACGATCCCCCGGTCCGAACCTTGTGACCTCTGATCCAACTGCTATTACCTCCGCAGCGCAGTCGGACGTTGGGATGGCTCGCTCCGTGGCAGGGGGAGGGTAGGTTCCGTCCATCCTAGCAACATCTCTGTAGTTCAGAGCTACAGCGTGGATGCGAATGAGGACATCATGAGGGCTGAGTGAGCATGGGAGGTGCTCCTGTGATGCCTCTAGGAAGAGGGGTGCAGGACCCTTGCTATATCTAAACGCTTTGTATGACTGTGGGATACTAGAAGACATAGCAATGCTTATAGTAGTTCAATTTCCAATCTCTTTTCGGTAAAATTGCGCCTGCTTTTATTGTATGCTGGGGAGAATTCGGCATTAATAATGCGATACAAATGCTTACAAATACAATTGGGGGCTGCAACCAAGTCGACTGTGAAGGCTCACGAACCCGTTGGATACTTCTTTGCTAGAAATAATTGGAACTTTTATTTCCATGACTCTTTCCAGAGCCCAGTGAGTTGTGCTGTTATCCGATAATTTGCGACCGCTGGTCTTGATGTATCATCCGCTGGGTAATTCCACCTCTTCACCCGCTAGGCTCTTCTGCCTGCCATGCCTCACCTCAACGTCCAACGTAACTCCAACACTGATAAGCTAACTTCTCTGCGTCTTTTTGCAGTCAACCACCGAAATATCTGTTCGTGATGTTATATTTCCACCACTTCGTGACAAAATAACCTTCTGAAATAGGAAATGGAAAACCACGGCCGAGACGTCACAATGCTGAATCCAGGAAACCCAAAGCAGAGTATCTCCCCCATTTACTCCAAACCATCATCGGAAACCCCGTTGGCAGTGCCTTTTTCCCGTTCCTCGACTTTCTCCCCCTCTTCTGAGAACCGGAGAAGAAGTCAGGCATTGGAGGACTCGTCCGCCAAGAAGGCCTCACTATTCCTTGCTCTAGATGCTCAAGTTCAACCCAGTATCCATACATATACATAGTTAACATGTAGACCAAGCCCCTATTCTTACGCTCCACCGCATAATCAAGAGCTGATTTTCCTTCCTCATCCACCGTTCGAACGTTAACCCCTCCCCACATCAACACCTCTCGCATGACGGAAAGCTAGTAGTAATAATCCTTTTTATCTGCAACAATGGCCGCTGCGCACATACCCCTAGCGCCCGTTACATTGGGGTCGGTTTCTGTCCTGTCTCGTAGCAGTCGTAAGATGTCTATCTTGCTGAATTGTGCAGCCGCTAGGAAAGCGTTCCGTCCGTATAGACCCATCGGACTGTTTATGTCCACCTGCCCCGTACGTAGGAGACGCTCGATAATTGACGTCCGACCCCCACGGATAGCACAATGCAGCGGTGAGGGATAATAGAGCGCAATGTCAAGATCACCGTAGGCACGAGAGTCCGGGTGTACCATCGCCTGGTCGAGGAGCAGGTTGATGGCTGTCTCGTGCCCAATGAAACATGCCCGCATTAGGAATGACATGCCGTTTACAATTGGTTGATTTATGTTTGCATGAGTCTCAATAAACGAGTCGAAGAGTGGTTTCATCAGGGCGTCGCTAATTATCAAGTCTGGGGAGCAGCTTCTTGGCAGCCACCTTCTTGAGTCATTCTGTGTGAGGGCTTCGTGAAGGGCCTTGAACTTCGACTCATGCGTCACTCGAGGATCGGCAATGATCCTTTCTGCAATCTGTGTGCGGCGCTCCCCGATCGCCTGAGTAAGACTATCGCCTAGATTTGGGTCGAGCTCGTTTCGTGTCAATAGTGTTGCAATCTCACAATCAGAACATCTCCCCACATAATGTCTCCCACGAGATCCAGTTATGGCGGCTGAGAGAGGGCTGATTCCCACCGCGTTGACGTGGTTAACATTAACCTTCGAACTATCTACTATAGTCTGTAGGATGGCCGCTCTGCTAGATCGGGGTTCGAGGGCGATGAAGATCGGGGTGTTCCCGTCCGGCGGAAGCGAGAAATTCGGATCTGCGCCAGAGTCTAGGAGCAGTTTGACCAGACCAGGAGAGTCGGACTTAATAGCATATGTCAGTGGTGTCTCGCCCCTCTGATGAACAGTATCGACCGGGACACCTAAATCGAGAAATAGTTTCACCAGCTCGGTATCCCCCATTTTGGCTGCCAGTGACTGAGCTGAGTGGTCGTCCTTGGACGTCGCCTTGACACTCACTCTACTGCTGGCCAGCAGCTGTTTGACGATGCATGCATTTCCCTTTTCTATTGCTAAGAACAAAGCGGTTTGCACTTCTTGCTGGTGTGCTGGAGGATTGCATTCTGGATCTGGCAGGGCGCCTGCCTCCAAAAGCGTCTTGACGATCGCCTCGTGTCACTCTGTGATAGCTCGTGTTAGATTTATGTCACTATTGCTATCCTTGATTTGGATATCGACACCTACCACTGATAGCAAGTGCTTCACCACCCTGTGATGTCCATATCGCGACGCGATGAGGAGCGACCTTGAGCACGAAGGGACGTGCGATACTCCAAAGCCAGTCGTAAAATGGACTCATTGTCGTACCGCGCAGCCCATAGCAAAGCATATCAGCCCCCTGCTTGCTTCGAGTTACGGAGGTATAGATAACCATTTACCACTTGGTGGAGGAACCGTGTCGTCCGTGCAAGGGCGCTGGTGGCTGTATAGGATTGAGTGTGCTCGGCGATAAGGCAGAGGAATTCGGGCGGAAGTTCGGTGAAGGACAATTGTCTGTCGACTTTCCATTTTCAGCCCACCCTCAACCCTTTTTTTTTTTTTGGATAGCCAATGCGTGAATTTATATTATCCATGTTTAATTTATTTTATGACACATGATGCGGAGGCTTTACATTGCCAAAACCACTGGCACCTTTGGCTTCATGGTTCCGTGCCTTATTGGTGAGAACTTTTGGGCGTAGTCCGTAAAGGGTGTCCGACACTGCACTGCCTCGATATTAATTATTGCTGGAACAATCCCCCTGCGAAGCGTGTCACATTGTTGGTGGTTCAGGCAAGACTCCATTATTATCAGTCAGTAGTATCGTTACTATACATGATTCAATCATCAACCATAAAGGCTTTCCTCCGAGTGTTCATTTCCCTGGTATCCCAAAAAGACCGTGAACAAAATCAAGCACTCACCACCTCCCCGAGTTCCGTCTCCTTCGCGGCAAACTGCACTGCCTCGGCCGCAGTGAGGTCCATCCATGGACGGTCTTCGCCGGACTGGGTATTCCGATAGTACGCGCGGATGATACTGTCCGCATCATCAATGGCAATCGGGCGGATATCTGCGAGCGCCTTGATCTTGGCCGTGCACTCCTTGTATTGCTGGTCGGTCATGTGGATGTTCAGCTGCTGCGCCCGGGAGCGAATGGCGTTCCACCCGGTCAGCCGCGAGGCAAAGTGCACATAGCGGGTCATGCCAAAATCTGCGGGGTTGATGATTTCGTAGGTACTCGGGTCGTTGAGAATGGCTTTGGCATGGATGCCTAGGGACCTCGTTGGTCAGTTATCTGGGGGGCTTGGGGACGAGGAATACGTACCAGCCTTGTGAGTAAACGCGCAAAATCCAGTGATATAGTTGTTGAATGGAATGTTGATTTCCACCGCCTCGGCCACCAGGTCCTCCAGATCCTTAATCTTATCCAGCCGGTACTTGGACTTCACATACTCTGGATGCGTCGCCACCATCCGCGCCATCAGCCCTCCTAGTGGGGTAATACCATTCCGCTCCCCAATCCCCAGTACTGATGTATCAATGTGCGTTGCACCAGCTTCGAGGGCACAATATGCATTGGCAATTGCACATCCGGCATCATCATGAAAATGGGTCTCAATATCACAGCCGACCACGCCGCGGAGGACGCGGATGAGCTCATAGACCTGTCGTGGGGAAGCACAGCCGATGGTATCGGCAACACCAACCCGGTTTACGCCAGCTTGGTCCACGGCGGAGTAGATGGAGAGGAGGTCGACCAGGTCCGACCGGAAGGAGTCTTCCGTAGAGAAGCGGACTTCAATCCCCTGTGACTTGACAAAGTTGATTACCTCAATGGCGGTCTTCTTGATGTACTCAATGTCTTTGCCATGGGAGTGCTGGCGCATGAGGGACGACGTCCCGATCATGACATCCCTAATTGCCCATTAGCTAAGAAGAATAGGCGCGGGGAGACAGGGACTTACACGCCATCGACCCCGGTAGCCACAGCAATGCGCGCATCATCCATGTGGCACCGAATATGTGTCAAAATCTTAGCCTTGAGGCCCAACTTGCAGATCGCCTCGCAGTCCAGCCGTGACTGCTCCGATGCACACGGGTTCGTGAGCTCAATGTAATCCACCCCGAACTCATCGAGCGCCCGCGCAATCTCGATTTTCTTCTGTGTGTCGAAGAAGGCATTGGCAAATTGCTCGCCTTCGCGCAGGGTGCTCTCGATAATCTTAAACCGGGAGACATTGCTCAGGAAATCGCTCACCCCGTTGCCATGGCCGTAGGGGTTGCGGTTCGCTGAACCGGTGCTCAGGGCTGTCCAGGTTAGAAAATACACGCGTTGACTGCCCCGATCTCGTACCTCTACTATTGTCGCTGGTGCTTGGCATTGTGCTGGTCTCGTCTGGGGTGATCGCGGGTTAGTGTACAGATGCAGGACTAAAGTCAGATTTTTCACTTTATTTAAACGCAGAATTCCCCATGAGTCATCTCCAGGTGAGTCACGACATTCCGATCGCCCTGGGGAAAACTGGGGATGTGTGTTGCATGCGAGCCGGACTTTGGCCGCCGGGATTTTTCCGGCCTGTCGGACACGCACCGCCGTGGCTGGCAGGCCCAAGCAGTTCATAATGTATCATTTAAAATTCTTTCTCGAGAATGTTTGCTGGCTGAAAAGTTTGTGGGTCTTTCCAAAATTAAGCATGTACTCCTTTGCCTCGGGTATGTAAATAAAGGGCGGTAGTCAATAATAGAGTGATCTCTGCAATGCGAGTTGGAGTATGATGAACCAGTGGTTATTTAGGCTCCCAGGGTACCAACAAACGAGCCCCGTTGTCCCGACTTATGATGAAATCCGGCCTAGTTAGGTTCCCCTGAGCGAGAATCTTTTTTGCCATAGTATTAGTCGCCTGCAATGGATCAGCTATTAAAATATCCCCGTGGCTTAAAAGACACTGACTTGTTCCCCCTCGACCAAAAGGAATCACGTGAAGCAAAGTCATGTGACTGTATATCAAAAATGCTGGATTGGGAACCAATCAGCGAGCCGAATAGAACCCAAACCAGCCAATGAGAGATCAGAAATCCAACCAATCAGGAGAGAGAAGGGGCTGTGGACGGGACAGGGTTCTCAGCGGAAAAACAATCCGCTTCGGAGGCTCCTGCAGTTCCACGAACGCATCAGTCACAAAATGGGAGCAGAAACTCGCATGGTTCTCCGGGTGCTGTATCAAAATTCGTTTGTCCGGTGTTGTAAAGACTAGTGGGATTTCAAATGGGCTCGACTCCCGCGAGAAATTTGCCTGCCCGACACCATGCGTGGGATTTCAAGAAGAGGTTTTGCTGGCGGATTGGCGGGCAGCTGAGTGGGTATTGTCGTATTCAAGTTTTTTGCTGACATCTGACGGGTTGGTGTGAGGCAAGAACGAGTTCTTCCCAAGCCCGAGATTTGGGCCCTTCCTGTGCTCTTGTGGCGGTTTGTGGCTGCCTGAAGGGTGACGCTTGCCAGCGAACACCGCCCTTTCCGGAAAGACCAGGCACCACGAGCTGAAGGCCCAGATCCGAAAGAAGGCGCGGGGGTACCACGTTGGGAGCATCGTTCCTGGGCGCGGCAGGTAATTTTAGGCGTCGCTGTTTGATTGGATGCTCGCCGTTCGGAAGGATGCGTCCTGAATCTAAATCAGGGCTCATGAGCGAATCCCGGGAGTTTATTCGATGCGGTTGCTTCAAGTGGCCGGATTGCAAATGTTATGGGAAGAACTCTGAACCAGGACGGATTGTTTTATGCATCTGAGGACTTGGCCGCTAACAAAACCACCTTTGAGCGTCTACGGTAATCGATTTTTCGATTCTATTATCCCAAACGAACCTGGAAGTCAAGGAGAGTGTAGATCAACAAATGCCACCGGATTTTTCATTACCTGTATGAGAGGTTCATGCAGCGTCCACCTCCGGGTACGATTATTCTGGTGGGAGGATCTAGCTATATGACGAACTCTGAACTTATAGATCTTTACATCGGCTTTGCCCTTGTGGAATATTGTTAGTGAAGAATCGCCGACTTGTTCCTCGCAGAGGCGTGGTGTCGGGCCGACGAACTCGGGATTGAAGTGGCACTAGAGGCTATACAAGGTTACTCCATAGTGGTCAAGATAGGACTGGGGTTCGGTTCAGATTGCAATCTTGCGGTAGAGTCGAGCAGGGGAGTACGAGAGGAGGAATGGAAGGAGAGGGAGGCGAAAGCACAGCCCTTGCGATTTTGACGGAGGTGGCGTCCTGCATATGGTAAAGCTAAAGTTAGCGACACAACCCCGCCATGGGAGAAGTTTATCATATTGAGCCTGTTATATTGGGTCGGTAACAATGATCAATTTCAGGGCATTGTTTATTGTCTTCGCCATTCACGCTGAAATTTGTTGTTTGGGACACCTCCTCTCCCCAGTGGGATACGTCACCATAGCGGAAAAAGAAATCGGGGGAATCATGTAACATATGGAGGGCCTGTCGCGCGTTTACCCCACTCAAGCACTAGCCTCCATGTAGGGCTTTTATCACCATCATGTAGCTCATCAGCTGCCACCGTTGGAAAGGTTTAATGTACAGCCTGCTCCACTGCCATTTTACAGGAAACGGGGCCCGCTACTACGGAGCTCGCTAGCTTAGTCGACACCACGTAGTTCAACCTGATTTGCGGCTCACACTTACCTTGAGTCATTTCCAACGAAAGTCTTGGTTGAGGTTGACATCCAATCAAAGCTTTCCTGATCGATCCTTCAGCCAGCCGACGTGAAATGGAGTGGATAAAGACTCCAGCATCAGCACCTGCTATTTTCCGCGACTGGGCCGGGCACACTACCCACGGACTCTACCCAGAATAGTCCGCCGACAAGCAATGAAGTTCCGAATTTGAATCGTTTTGTGGGCACCGAAAGCCTTCGCTCGCTCCTTGTGGTTTTCGCCCTGCCAGCTTCGTGAAGAAAACCACGCAACGAACCTAGCGGACGGGAAAAGGGCGATTTGGTCGGGTCGCGGCAGCTTTTATAGGTACAAGAAGCATACCTATTAGCATAAGCCCCCCCCGGTATCCCATTTCTTCCCTTTTTCCTATCTTCCTTCAACTGCCTACTTTGACGGCGATGGGAAACCTGCTTTCCAATATCGTCGCAGTCACAATGCTCGAGGGCGCGGATATACAGGTCCGTGGACCCGGAAATATCCATTCGCCACCGGTCCAGGAGCTTCGAGAATGGGTCATGTTCGACCCAGAGCGGAAACAAGCCTTTGAAACCGGAATCAGAACAGCACAGGCCTGCCACACTTCCGAGCTGGACAACATCCAATGCTTGGAAGACTACTTCTGCTTCCTCGAAGAACAGCTGCACTGGATTCCCACCGAGGCCAACCGACCCAAAGACCTGCTCATCCGACTTTGCAAAATCTGGTTCATCTTTAGCCAGCCCTCCATTGCCTGCTATCAAAGCCCAATTCACCCATCCCCTGCCACCACACCAGCAAACAGTATCAACCCCAAACTAAGCTGGCTCTCCGCCTGGATGGTCCGATATAACGGCCACATCGGGTTGTTCATGGACACACCCGCATCCGCAACGTACATCGACACCTTCCGAACCAACCCCTCCTACCAAATTAACGACTACATCGAGCCCCGCGGCGGATGGAGAAGCTTTAACGATTTTTTCTGCCGCATGCCTAAGCCCGGTCGACGACCCATCGCGGCGATTGCGGATGAGTCGGTCCTCACCAGTCCCGCCGACTGCCGGTTCAAGGAGATGCACCCCATCTCACCCGATTCCACGGTGACAACTAAGGGTCTAACGTGGCAGATTGCGCAGATGCTGGTCGATTCACCGTATAAGGATGCCTTTGAAAATGGGATGTGGATGCACGCGTTCCTGAACGTGGACGACTACCATCGGATACATACGCCAGTTAGTGGTGTTGTCCGTGAGGCCAGGGTTATTGCAGGTCAGAATTACATGGATGTTCGGGCTGTGTGGCCACGGGACTCGGATTCTGATCCCGATGGAGCTGGTGGTAAATCAACACATGCGGTGCTTGAGGTTGGTAATGAGACTGGGTATCAGTTTTGCCAGGCCCGTGGGTTGGTTGTATTGGATACGGGGCGTGGGCTGGTTGCCGTGTTGCCTGTCGGGATGGCGATGGTGTCGTCTGTGATTTTGACGGCTGAGGTTGGGGCGAGTTTGTGGAAGGGCGAGGAGATCGGGTATTTCCAATTCGGGGGATCGGACGTGGTTTTGATCTTTGCGGAGTCGTTGAAGGCTGAGATCACTATGGTTCCAGATCAGCATTATAATATGGGCGTGGAGATCGGAAGGATGCGGGGAAGGTAGGGCATCATACCATGCCATTTTGGTTCGTCAAAATGACTAGAGAAAAGAAAGGAGGAAAGAAGTAGGCATTTGTTTCTCTATCGCACTGGGCGACGGGGTGGGGGTGGGGGGGGGGGGGGGGGGGGAAAAAAAAAAAAAAAAGAAAAATATAGAAGGTAAAACAGCGGCTGTACATATAAACCAACAAATTTTTTTGGAGCGCAAAGACAAGAAGCGGGGGCCCGAAGGCCCACCCCAAAGGAAAATGACGGTGGGAGCCACCCCCCCGCACAAATTAATATTTTAAAAAACCCGAAATTTGTAACCAAGTAAAA
>JAPDKZ010000081.1:0-82478 GCA_027569885.1 Aspergillus diversus
ATATATATAATTTAATATTTACTTTATTTCTCCTGCTACCGCCTTTTTATATAAACTATATATATATCTATGTCTAGCAGAGTTATACTATAATTTTAATATAATTATATAATATTAGCTATAGTATGAAATATTTATTATAAGTATTTAATTTATATTTATCCTACTTTTATCTATCCAAATAATTTTTAATATTATTTAATCTACTTTATTTATTTCTAGATACATTTAATACCTCCTAGTAAGTCTCTAGAAGTTACGTATATAATAGCTAGATACTGCCTATATTATATAGTTAACTAATATAAATAGATGAGAATAAGGAATAGTCTGACTAGAGGCTTGAAACTTATTTTATATACATTAGGTGCTATAAACCTTATTCTAGCACAGTATAAGCTACTTTAATATTTTCTAGCCCGACTAGTTGCTTTTTATATAATATTTATTAAATAAAGTAATGGATAATATTCCACTCATATAAAAATTAGATATAATAAACTTTACTATAAAAGTATATAATATCAAACTCTAATTAATCACTAGAATACTATCATAGAAGTCTAATCTAAATATGTATTATGGCTCCTGTCCTATTCCAACTAATATAAACTTATAATATAACATGGAAACCTAATTTTGCGCCTGCTGGGAGGTCAAGCATTGTAAATCAGATACTAGAGAGTCTTCCTTCACATCATGTGTGGTCTCTAGAGATACCTGTTTTAACCAGCCCTGTGCCTTCCGCTGTTGCTCCTGTGCCTGCTGGTACTCTGCCATTGCATTCTCCTATTCCGCTCGGCTCATTGAGGACCGCTCGCCGCGCCCTAACTGCTGCTGGAAAGATCACATTGTTTGCTTGCAATCTAGGAATCGCGCCGTTTCAGCCTGCGCCAGCTGCAATCATTTCCGCGTTCGCCCGAGCCTCCGGGAGAGCCGTTCCTGTTCTGTCGCCAGCATGTCCGGGTCCGAGTCCACATCAAGATCCGCCGTCGTCAGTGTAGGACTCAGAGATGCGAGCAGATGGGATACTTTGGGTCGCGATCGGGACTGCCACGCCCGCGTCGCCGTGGGGAGGTCAAGCTCCCGCACCTGTTGCTGCTGCGCCGTCAACAGGCCCTGCGTGTGGAACACCAGATGTTCGACGAGCCATTGCCGGTTTGTATGAATATCTGATAGGGACATTGGTTGCTCACACAGGAAGGACCGGAGCTGCTGCTGCTCGGGCTCCATCATACTCAGGTATTTCTGGATCGGCCCGGCCTGGACGGCAAGCACGGGGAGCGGGAGCGCGGCTGTGTACGGGATCCGGGGCGGGTCCGCTGCCGCCAGCCACGCATCCAAGTCACCGGGGATGGGAGCGAGTGCCATGTCTACCCCGCAGGGATATCGGGCTTGTTGCCACCTGGTGAGTGGGAGTTGATCGACCTCCCACGGCTGAATGATCCACACCATGTGCTGCTGCTCGTGGCGCTGGTACTTGATGAGTCCAGGATGGACACTGGCCTAGATTTACAATTTATTCCCCACACCCCGGGACCAGAATGACTGCTTGTTAGAATATAGGAGGATCCAGTGCGTGCGGAGAAACATATGTTTCACAATCATGCGCCACGCCCGGGCTTGCTGGACCCCATATACTTACATGATGACCATGAAGCACTGCTAGTAGAGGATCCAATATAGCTTGAATTCCCAATACTTCTAAGGCCAGTTCTTATGGTTCCCATCTCTATCCCATCCCCAGAGCCACGTGAAGAGGACCTTCATACTAGCCACCTGCATCTTCAATGCTGTTACAAAGTGCATATCTGGCATGAGGTACCAGTCTCAGAACACCTGCACGAACCCGGGCAGGGTTAATGGCACCTCCCCACGGCATCCCGCTGCCAGGTGGTCGGGCTGGAGCGGCTGTTGCATATGAAGGTTGGCCAGTGTGGTGAACACATCCTTCCGGAAGGCCTGAAGGCAGAGGTGGACAAGAAGTTGCAGAAGCAGGGATGACCAAGAAAGGTCCTCCCGGTAATCCTGCATGCGGGAAAAGATATTGTGGAACCAAAGAAAATCGGTCTTGGTCTGCACGACGTGCCAGTACTGGGACAGGTAGGCAGACTGGACGCTGGGCGTGTTGAACACAATATGGGGTCAGTACAGGGGTCGGAAGGTCATCAAGATCCAGTCCACTTTACCATCCATGATCCACGTGTAGCTGTACCGGGCCAGGGTACCCAATATTCCTATCCCCTCTTAGATCTGCTCGGTGTCCAAGCCATCCCGAGGCCATCACACCTGCTAATCCAACCACAACCTGTTGCTTTACTATAGATGATTGCCCTGCCCACCATACGCCCGAAGAAGACACTGCAGAAACATCATCATCATCCAGGTATGCTCCCAGTGCACCACCTGCCACGGCTGCAGGCTGTACATCATCTCAAACCCCACACAGAGCTTGTTGATATTCCACTGGAGCCAGTCCAGGAGCTGATTGGTCCGGTAACAGAAGAAGGGCAAGGCAGTAGAAGGCACAACCAGTGGCGCAGTCACGGTACATTGCTCCCGAAGGGCTGCATCCACCGCCACCAGAAGCACTCCGCTGACCTGATACTCCTCACGCGTGCTGTACAACCACTGCCGGCAGCCACCCAAGGTGATATGGCATCGGTGTTTGGTGTGAATGTACACGCGGAGAAGGGCTAAGGGAGAATGGCTGATCATGCTCCCCACATGCTGCCATGTCCGAACCAGACCTAGATCAAGTGCCAGAGTGTCCAGGCCCGTATTTTAGAATGGAGACTGCTTCCCAGCCACCAGCACATCCTTTGACATGTTATATAACTGCACATATTAGAGCCCATGCTTCTAGAGCAGGGACCAGTAACACAGCTCCAGAGTCAGAGATTCAGCATCTCAGAGAAAGAAGAGAGGGTAAAACTCTTTATGCCAAGAGGCAGGTGGATAAGAGGGCATTACAGAGAACCAGCCAGTATCCTTCCCACTATTAGATCCCACTTTAGAAAAGTTTAAATCTTCATCACCTGCATCATCCCAGGCTTCCTTCTCTGATTCCAGATTACTTCTGTCCAAATCAGGGGTCTGGGCACAGGGAGGGGTAGGTAATTACACATGCCAACAGGATTACCACAAGGGCAGAGGTTTAAGAGGTCTATTGCTAAGCTCCATGGATCCATCACAAGTTAGCTTAACATTAAACTAGGAGAGCCACTCTGTAAACTGGTCAAGGCAGCAGCAGTATCATGTAAAAGTAAGAGGCGGTTCCAGCTCCTTAACTAATTCATATACAAGGAAGCTCCAGGGCGCCACAATTTCTTTAGCTATATTAAAAAAATCCTGCTGTAGATAGCATCCATCCACAGCCTGGTTCCAACAAGTAAAAAATACATTCCACATGGCGGACCAGGTGGGCTGCTGGGTAGCAAGCTTTAAATTTTTTACTATTAATAGGAGTCAGAGGTCCCCAAACTGCCACAGACCCTCCTGCTCAACCACTGTTCGCATGGTGGACCAGAGATCTGCCAGTTCATCAGCTTACAGGTAATAGTAAAGATCCTGCACACGTGGCTGCTCTGATACAGTGTGGTAAAGTCCCTCAACCCGTGCTGCAGTGCCATTAAGCTGAATATGGGCGGCGCTGGAGGGGAGATGCTGGAGAATAGAGGGCAAGTATGTGCAGTAAATCACAGGCAAAAGCACCCGGTCCATCCAGAGTATAAATTCCTCTACTGTGATCACCAGGTGCTGGCAACTAGGGTGGAAGAGTCATGGAAATAATAGAAACACCTTAACATCCTGGAAACCAGCAAGTCATCCAAAGAAGAGGTAGGGTACTTGATAGACTGGCCAATAAAATAATCAAGAACAGCCAGTCTACTCATCATCCCACTAAACAGGAACAGGATCTAAATAAAGCAAACTTCATAGAGTACTGTCAGGAAATCAGACTACCTTCTACTAAAACCCCTGCCGTGCCACCACCAGACTAGAGGCAAACCCTCCAGCACTATTAATATCAAACCAGGGGGACAAGTAAGTGGGAATGAGAGGGTTACCCTGGCTAGCATTAACTATATAGGGAGCAGTAGGGGGCCCTGGATAGATTTAATTTTTCTGCACATGACTCTTCTTAATCCTATTAAATACCTATCATCACTGGGCAGGAGAGAGTAGTGTATCCCACAGGGTTGGGTATTAGGAGATATTAGCATTATCTAGAATATCAGGGCACTCCCATATAGTCATATTCATAAGTAATATAGTTAGGGTGTTGGCACTAGTAGGTGATGTATTAATATATCCTGTGTGAGGGCAGCCATGATGCTTCTGCAGTTACTTTACTAAGTGTTCAGCTAGCTCATCAGTAAGTTATAAACTGTCTGATATAGAAGCAATTTCTGGGTCTGCTAGATTAAATGGGGTTTCATGGGCTAGAGAAGCCTCTGGGGAAGCTGCTGATAGAATAAATAAAAATCTTAGGGCACTGAGAATTAGGGTTTGTTTATCAACAAGAGTTAGAGCATAAACAGATATGGGGCTCCTAACACGGTAGTAAGAGACCATCACTCTCATATATAAGAGCTACTGCAGGGAGTCCTGGCTCCAAATCACTCCTAGGGTAACTTTAAAAGATATTATCTCAAGAAAGGGGGGCAGCATTGAGGGTAACCTGCAGGTTGTTAAATATATTTTATTCACCCTCTAGGCTAAGCACCACATCAAGTTGCTGTTGAGGATCCCATGCTAGAAAGATGTTGTAAAATTAACTGGGTGGTGATACTGGCTGCAACATGGTGTTATCTATGCTATCTAGGTCTTCTTGTTATGCATACCTTCTCTCCCAAAATTACTGTACCCGCTTGTGGGTAGCTTCCCTATATTCCATGTCAGTCCAGTGACCACGGGTCCGCATAGTAGGAGGCTGTATTAATTAAGATTTAAAATGAGCCTGCTTGTGTTAGTAATTACAGGTTCCCATATATATAGTATTGACTGTCTACAACACACCCCTTTATTATATATCCCCATGGGGAATGGTGCAAGGATAAATATTTATTTTATACTTAAGATTTTAGGTTTTGGGTCAGGGGTAAACAAATAATTTTTTATTTATTAATATCTTATCTTTACTCCATTATCTTCAACTTCAGTCTATTATAAAAAGAATTTTCTGTTTAAATTTATTCTTTATATCTTCATCCCAACATGCTTCCAGTGATGGGCTATTAACAAGGCTTTAATCATGATAACTTAACTTAAGTTCCCCCCAGCTACCAACCCCTATTATCCTTGTTCCCCAACACACCAGGTTATCTCAACAGGAAGAAAGAGCAAGGAGGCTTGGAACTTCACAACAGCCAAGCACAAGGCAGCCAGGTCAGAAGCAAGGGGGCCGGAACCAGACATATTTATTAAAAATATTTACCAAGCTTATAACAAGCATTGAAGCAGATGCACAGCTGTTTAGTTCAGCAGCCTTCTTTCCAATATCTAGTAATCAGGCCAGTTGGTTCAGCAGCCTTGGTGCCAGCCACATCCAAACTCACAGGCACCAGTCCAGCTCAAATATGTCACTCTCAAGCTCTTCCACCGCACCTCCCCTCCACCAGCAGACCCACCTCCACAGTCCACAAAGGCAAGTGGCAGCTACTGCCAGGCTAAAATACACTCCACCAGAGGGATGGCGGCGAAAGGAGGAGGATTGTATTCAGGCAATCCTGGCAGAGCATCAGGCGCAATCAGATCCACCCTATGTACGCCATCAACGGACAGGATGATGGACAGAAGAGGAAACTCAGCAGCTACTTGACCTCTATGTGATATATGGGCTGTTGTAGTCTCTGATCTTAGAGAAGAACTATAAAATAGGTCCAGTGTTATATCCTTATCAGATAAATATAAATATCAAGGATAAGCTCTGCAATATCAAGACAGGTATAATTAGATAAGGGTGAGAAACAGAAGAACTGTTAAGTAAGCTAGCTAACTCTAAAATAGAAATGGCAACCCAATCCTGGATAACTTTAATCATATCTACTTAGAACAGAAGGAATTAAATTTAATTTCAGACACTTAATAAAAGAAGCAGAAGGCATTATAGCTGGGTAAACTCTACTAGTGGGCATGGGACAATTGGTGTAATCATATTAATGTATAAGATTTGATTTGGAGATAATTATATTAGTTATTATAAATATCTTTTCTTATTTAGTCCAGTACCTCATGCAAGGCCTGGTTGCAGTTATCTTATTTAGCTTCCAGCTCCATAATCTAATTACAGGGCTGTGCAATCCACCCATTTTATGTATACACTGTAGGCGGGGTCCACTGTAGTGACTCCATGATAATAACACCTTGGGGAAGCTTCTGCTTGAAGTGTTTAGTAATCTCACAGATCCCCAGCTGGACAACTGATTCACAAAGCTGTATGAGCTCATTGGGGGTCAAGCCTTGAAGAGACAGTATGATAAATCCTAGTTTAGGATAGTTAAGCAAAGTTAGAAGGCCCAAAATTGTTGCAGTATCTTGTATCTGATTAATGGCAAAGCTTAATTGTTGGATCTATTAAGTAGGATCAAAGTTATAATCAGGGTCCCGCTGTGGGTTGTTGCGGGGCCAGAGAAAATTAGCTAGAGCTTGTTTTTTATTAAATTAAAAGAAGTTCCCCCCAAAATAAATTTACAGAGCTTCCTGGGTAACTTGGCTGCTAGCTGTAATAAATTTATTAAGGAAGTATCATGTATTACCTATTATAGTATTTAATGGGCCAGACTTGGTCACATCCACAAATACCTTTGTGGTAAGTAATTATTAAAGTTTTAAAATGCAGGTTTCAGGGGCCATTGCCAAGTATTCTAGCAGTAGTAATATAATTTAATAACAGGCATAATCCTGGAAATCTCTGGAAGGCTATATTACTTTATTAGTAAATATATTATTTCAGCTCTTGTGTTTAGAGAATACAACATGGCAGGGTAAACCAGCACAAGTAGTAGATTAATAGAAATAAAAATATATATATATTGCAGAGGTTGGGGTAGGAAGGAACACAAATAGTAAGCAGGACCACCACACTCCACCGCGAGGCTTTGCATGGTCTAAAAATTCATCTTTCCTTGCCTATAACCACTATATTTAATTTATCTGAGATTAAACTTGGTCCGTACACATTTTACACACTTCTTAACCTAATGACATCTTTAGCCCGTGCTCATGCCTTCTGTCTGTCTGATTTTATGGGGTGTAACGCTTCTTCTCAATCCGGTAATCACCTTACAGATACTAAACCATTTTTGGACGGGCGTTACACCTGGGGCCCCGAGGTGGCATTTTTGATTGTCCAATAACTCCACCATAAAACAGTATTAGGAATTATAATTAATATCATTGGAATGGCTGGGATTAGGTCTATACAGTAGTGTAACTTAATCCTTGAAATAATGGGTTGATGATGTGCACCCGATCCTGTGAGTTGGTTACTAGATTTCTGGTCTACCAGGTGGACAAGAATGAGCCTGCATGGCAGCTAATTTAGGATCTAAATTAAGAGAGGGAGCCTGTGATCCATCCCCGACGGACCCCAGTAGACTATAAAAACAAAGCTATGATCTATAAGAAGGATAAGATACTGTATATTAATTAACTTACTTATATTAGATTTGATGTTGATTTCTATTCTTAGCCAAGGAATTCCACTACTTATTACCTGGCACCATGTCCCAGTAAGGAAACAGGATATTCACATGGCTGCATGGTATTGGGTCCAGAATATATGATTAAAAGAAGAGTGTTAGGATGGATAAAGCTAATTTCATAAAATGGGTGGGGAAAAATATGTTAGTAAGGAAGTATACTTACCTGTGTTTCTTTTATGTTGATAGGTAACTTCCTTTCTAACCAGTAATCTTAATGGTCAACAGTGCATATTATATACATCTCTATCTTGCTTTATTAGCTACTGTCCAGGTAGTGCCCATGCAATGTATTATAACATCTTATAATTACTACCCCTTTATTATTCCTACTATGCTAAGCAACATGTTAAATATTAAAACATGATTTATATAAATTCATGGCTATACTCTCCCAGCTTTTTTTTTTAAAAAAAAAAAAAAAAAGCACTCCTTTATTAATATAGTTTTAGCCATACTATTTTAATGAACCATTCTCCCTCACCTATAAAACAATGTTTTTATTTAATAAAGATCAACTGGCTGAAGATTTATGGGAGCAGCAGGAAAAGACCTATCAAGCAGTGAACGACATCAAATCCTATGTTAAGGAGCAACCATGGTATGCCTAGTTAATAAATTATCATGGTTTAGACATTAATAATATACATGCAGTCCCTCTTACCGCCAAAATATTACTAAATAGTGCTTTATTAAGGGCTGCTTTAACTAGTGCCTTGAGCACGAGGCTATCTTTACTGAGCACCATGGTGAAGCTATAAGGTATTTAATAATAACAACAAGAGACCAGAGCGGGAACATTGTTAATGCAGAGTTAATAACAATGGTATGAAAATATGGTTCTTTAGACACTAGCCCGCAATATGAAGTTCTGTTTAATAATAAGTAAGAAATATATATCCAGGCCAGCAGTCAGACTTAATCTAACTAAAATATAGACTACTCACGGGATACATGGCGCCAGGAGGAGATGAATAAGTAAATAACTAATTAAATAAGCAAGAACTTATTATAATGGGTAAAGCCCTTTCAGGTTATTAATTGCCCCTTAGTGGCTTTAGATAATAATATATTTGTAATTATTTCTTAAAAGTAGACAGTAATTACAGGGCCAGACCTCAGACTATTCTTCACATGGGAGTAGAAAACCCCCTATTTTAAATATTTAAGCTCTTTTACTACTGAGTAGTTTTAAACTACTAGATACTTTCCAGATGTTAAATATTTTCATACTTTAAACATTTTTTTAACTGCTGAACATTTTCTAACTATTAAACACTTTTTACTGTGGGTCACCTTTGCTGTGGATCACTTATAATAAGTCATTTTTTTCTTAGCCCTTTTAGTAATTACTAACTAAGGCGCTATTCTTAGAGTAGATAAATCTCTCTACTTTTACCTGTTGAACACACTTTGAACTGTTAAATGCTTTTTAAACTATTAAATAGCTTTCTTTTTAGGGTTTCCCTCTGATTAGCTGTATATTTTTATTTTGATTATTAAATATTTCTACTCTTTTCTAACTATAATTTGCATTTGCTTGGTTCATCACTAATTAGGTTATTAAATACTTTATTCATGATTAATTATTATAGCCCATAAATAAAGGCTTCTCTTGATTTGCCATCTAGTATTGCGCGTGGTTATAAATTAAATAAATCTAGCTATATAAACTTATAAATACTCTGTAATTCTTCTCCTGACATATATCTCTTATTTTTAATAATTCTAACAAAATTATCCAAACCCTGTATTTTTAATTACTTAAATCACGTGGAGTCTCTTAATTATATACTCAGATAATAGCCCAGATCAGTAAAATAGCAGATATCATGCCTTATCCAACCTTGGTCCCCATCCTCTGTTAATAATAATATCATCTGCGCTGCCTTCCCTGGGATTAGTAGTCCTACCCACCTATTTACATCAAGGTACTAGGATATAATAATCAGTAAGGCAAGTAATAGCTGATTAAATTCATAATTCTGATAATGGCACCACCACAACCTCAGGCAGGGGGGCCCAGTGTGCTGCCATCTCAGCCACTCCCGTAAATCCTGGGTTTGCCTTGACTAATTTCTGCAGTACTATAACAGTAAATCTCCCAAACTATCTACAACAAAGTTTAATAATAGCTCAGTCTACTTATTCAGGGGACTCGGGGGGCTCAGGCAGCAATTTTATAAAGAAGAATATATAAATTAGAGAAAGAAGTCAAGCATCTTAGCCAGGAAAGAATGTAGGGACACCGGGTTTAGCTAATAAGTTATTACTTAAAAAATATTATCATGCTGTGTAGTCAAGTTAAGTGCTCAGAGTTAATTATGAGAGAGTCACTAGCTTAATTAATAAATAGTTTAAAAAATAATAATTATCTAAATCATAATCTAGTAATCCAGGATAAATTTCTCTTCTCTTATTAAATAAGTCTTACTTATATAATATAAACAGGACGCCCAGACAGCCCCTCTCACCACTATTTATAAAATATATCTTTTATCTTCACAAAAACTATAGGCAAGGCCATCATAAGTCACCTAATCCCCAAAGCAAAGAGCTGTGTATAGTTACTGGAAGAATTAGAGCACCTTAATCCTATTACCTAATAGTTAATATAGTTAATAATCCTTGGTAGCTATCTCACAGGATATAATAATTATAAGAATAACTAACACGCAGCATGGTACCTGGCTACTTTTCTTCTGGATTAAGAGAAACTGCAAATAATCTCCATTATAATACCAGATGACTTGACAATTACAGAAAGTAATAAAGATAATTATAATTTTTAGTCATGGGCTCTGCACCGGCCGCTGCTGCAAGCCTTTGCCCGCGGTTGATGGTGGGAAGTCCAGCTGGCCCATCCAAATACCTATGCAGATCCAAACTTCTTCCTCTATCATAATATCAAGGTCTACATGGAGGACTGGGTTCTTCTATTAGAGCCACAGCACCAGTTGAATCAACATCAGTCCTAATATTAGGCAAATTAATCCACCAGCTGGGGGGAACTAAAGAAGACCCGCCACCAACCACAAGACTCCCTGAAAACAGTCAACAGGGACTGCAAGCGCACCTGGGCAGAGCAAGGAATAATAATTTAACCAAAAAATCCAGGGCCAGGAAAAAAGGGTACTGTGCTGGTATTGCAGTGGAAGATAGCATGGATAAGGAAGCACCATTAGACAGAAACCACTCTGGCTGTTATCACCCCCCTAAATTCTTACCAGATACCCTGGTAACTAAGATTAATAAAGAAGATACCATCATTCTTACAGTCATTACCAGAATGGCGTGTGATTCTCTGTAAAAAGCACAGCAACTGCTTCACTCAGGATAAGCTGGAATATCACTTGGTCCATTACCATGGTTCATTCTATAATAAGTCAATAGATATTTGCTTCTCAGCGCCAATTCAAGAACTGGCTGAAAAATGGAATAACATCATCCATCCAGAGAGGAGGATTCCTGCAATCCCTCACCTCCAGATAATAAAAGATTTCTGCTGCACTGTTAGATTCTGTGGATTTTATACAGTAATAGAGCATAACTAGGCACTACATTGCTGAGCCACTGATCACTTTAATCCACACTGGGATGCATCTTAAATATTTTATCAAACTCTGTCTAGCTGTCCAACTAAGGTGCAGTATTTTCCAGTATATTTACTGGATGATTTTCTGTTTCTGTTGGATGTAGATACCAAGGTCGAAGAAGACAGTTTCCAAGAGACTTAGGGCTGAACGTCCTTCTCTGGGTGATGGCACCACGTGACAATTATCGGCCCATCACGTGATAATTATCAGCCCTTCGCCGTCCACCACACCAGGATCTTGCAAACATATTATAAATTCAACAAAAATAGTTAAAATTAATTTAAAAGCGGTGACGCATACCTTAGATATGTCAGTATTGCTCCATATGTTTTTAATTCCAATAATTGTGGCTGGGGTGGTTGACACTTACCATGGTTTTTCTCTATAGCCTTTAAACTTACTTTAAATCTTAATACCCTGTTTCAGGCAGTTGGGCGCATCTATCATCTCAGCTAAATAAAGAAATAGAAGGCCTGAATCCTCTTCCAGGATTAAATTATATCCCACTAATTAAAACATAATAATTTTAAAAAGGTATTACCCTAGATTGTGGGTCAGCTCCATGACCTTATCTAGCTGCAGGTGGACACCGCGGCCCAGGCGGCGGGGATGGTCCTAACCGCCAAGGACGGCAGTAACAAGGACAGTCTAGATAAGGATGCAGTGGTGGCCGCGGAAGCTGCGCTGATCAACTAATATGCAATTATTAAGCTGTGCCGCATTCTAGGCGTGAATTATAGTTAATTGGGCATGGGGGATCTCATGGATCTTAGAGGGCCCAAGATCACCCTGAAGTTCCTAAATAAGAGGCCTAATCCAGAGGCGTCAGGGGAGGAACCAGGGGCCAAACACCTAAAGGTTAACCCAGACAGTGATCCCGCGGTATATGTACACTGATTAGGTGGTAGTCGCCCAGTTTTGATCATGGCCAGGATTCTTGGCCGTGATTAAAAGAAGATAACCAGGTTAGAAACTCTGCTAATATTTTAGTAATCTAGATTACCAGTGGAGCCAGCATGGTAGGAGGGGGAACTAATAATATTTTAAATAAAGCCAGTAACACCCCGGATCCCCTGGTAAACTCTAGCTAATTTAATATTATGATTCCTGCTGTTTATTTTATAGTAAACTGAGTATATAATAAAAGGATGCCCTTGTTACCTAGATTATACCACCAGGGGGGTTTCTTTGGTTTCTTTACTTAGGGGTAGTAAATACTTGGATGAGTTAGCAGGCTGACTTGTGGAATTTAGATAGAGGTAAAGCTAACTAGAAAGCTTAATTTAATAATTCTACATAATAGATAGCATATCTTTATATTTTTTCTATATTTTTTTCATCCTGAGGGAAGCTTAATTTATTTATTATAATTTTAATACAAGACTGAAATTCGATTTCTTCAGGGATTTATCAGTATTGGTTTACTTAAATAAATCTTAGAAAAGATAAAAAAAAAATATATAATTACTCCAGGATCTTAAAAAGCCCCAGGTGGTAGTCTTCTTATATTCTTATTAAACAGTAGATTTATTCTGATAAATATTAATAGTAGATTTATAATTAAAATAGTGCCGGTGATCACTCTCTGAAATTATTTATATTATTTAATCTTTATTCTATGGTCTTTCTAACTACCTGTTCTCAGTGGGTGATTCCAAGCACACACATAATACTGCAGGGCCACCCACCCAAGACCCAGGTAACCAGTGCAGGATCCTGCTGTATTAATTTAATCTTTATTTTTATAAATACTCTTCCTGTCCCTGAGCCAAAGTACAGATTAATTATATAGATTAATTATACCAGGCAGATTCTTAATCTTATCTTAGTAATAAATTAAGATCATAAATACTATGATCTGTCCAGTATAATATTCTTTATTCTATAATTTTTCTTTCTTATTTAGCCTTCATCCATGCATCACAGTAAACCTGGGTCAGCTAGAATTAAAAAAACCCTTAAAAATACCAGAGAATCTGGTTATTAAGATAAGGAATAAGATTATAAATTAAGAAATTAAGATATTAAATAAGATTTCTTACTTCTAAATTCTTTTTATTCTCTCCACAGTGGAGGTGACCAAGGGTTTAGATTATTATGAAGAATCAGGCATTCCAGGTAATCATGAAAAAAGAATTAGTCAGAGAAGGAAATTAAGATAATAGAAAGATAGAGTTAAGAGTAAAGAAAGATAATATATAGCTTAACCAGCACTCAGATTAAAATAATGGACACTTTATCAAGAATAACACGCACTCCCGGCAAAACAACGCGCACTCCCGCTGAAACAACACACACTCCCGCTAAAACGACGCGCACTCCCGCGGAAACGACGCGCACTCCGCCAAGACGACGCGCACTCCGCCAAGAACGACGGGCACTCCGGGGAGGGCGGGTGGGGGTGCTCCGCAAACGGCACCGGAACCTGCGGCGGTTAGAATTCCTAGGGTGCCAGTCTTACTTATTAATTTAATTATAATTATTAAATAGCTTATCTATATTCTTTAAAAGCTAGTCTTTTTTTTTCTTCTCCTCTTCTTCTTCTTCTTCTCCTTTCTTCTCTTTTTTTTTATTATTATTATTACTATCAGTGATATATATACTTGAGTTATTTTTATTAAAGCTTAAATTATCTAACTTCTCTTGCAGGCTATTATTATATAACTTACTAAATTTTATAACATGGCAGGAGTTTAATAAAGAAGGCTGGCTTTACAGCTTATTTTATATATAAATAAAAATATAAATTATTATTATTTTTTAAAAAATAATGTCTAATTATTCTATTTAATATTTACTAAGCTAAGATTACTTATGCCGCAATGGACACACTACAGGTAAATAAACTAAATTAAAAATTTTATTATTATTAATTAATAAATTACTGGGAGTGAAGAATTAATGCTTATATCTTAGTCATAGAATAAAAATAAAATCTATGTATATTACTAGATCTTTCTTTTTTTAATTTTATTTTTAATTTATTCCCCCCTTTTCAGGCTCCAGGGCTAATATAATTTTTCTAGATAAATACCTAATTATTATTTATAAACAGGCAAGCCGCCAGGGTTAGATAGAAATATAAAAAGTTTAAAAAAAGATATTTATCCTAGTCTAAAGAAGTAAATTAAGAATTTATAAATAATAATTTAACATATTCTAGAGTATTTAAAGTATACTCTACTGCTTCTTATCTAAGTAGATTCTAAGCATGGACCATTACTTAATAAATAAAAGACTTATTATTTAATAAAGCAAGTAAAGAAATTACTTCCAGATTCTAATATATTATTACTTAATTTTAAACTAAAGCTACTCTAGCAGCTACTTTCAGCCTTATTAGCCAGGGATCGCGCAGCCAAAGATCTTTTAAATATAAAAAGAGGTTTACTCCAAGATTTCCCAGGCCTGGTTTATAACCTGGTCCATGGCTTGCTTAATTAGGACCAGGATATAATTATATTATGCCTACTTAGTTATTTTAGTAACAGATATAATATCTAGGCCGCCCCACAGCCCCTGGAGTAATACAAGGACTTATAATATATTTAATAATCTTACAGCCCAGGTAAGGCTTAAGAAAGAGTACTGGTGAAAAAACCGCGGCCAGTCTATAAATTATAATTATAAAGTAATATTATTTTATTAATACTACTTAGGGTTATATTTAAACAGGATATTCTCTATGTCCTGTAGTGAGATAGATTCTATAATTAATAATAAGAGCTGCAGCTAGTAATTCTCTTACTCAAGATCCTGGTGCTACTGGTTAAGAACCTAGTTAATCTATATAATAATAATGGTAAATATTAAGCAGGTAGATATTATTACTCTCTGTGGTAATGGCACTGGTGGGGACCATGCCTCCCCAGGAGAATATAAGAAAGCTTTTAACTAGAGATAAAAGAATCCCGCGGGGTGTGCTCTATAAAATAGATTAGAGTCTAGACCCAGACTGATTTAAGAATTAATTAGAAACTGAGTAAGATTAAACCAGGAATTAAATACTAGAAAAAATATGGGGAAAGATATAAAAAAAAAATTCTAGAAAACTAGCTCTGTGAGTTGGAAATTTAATACTAGAATATTTATAATAATAGTTCCTAATACCTGAATAAAATAAAAATTTAAAAAAAATAAAGATAAAGTTACTAGGGCCTTGTTTTAACAGGCAGGGATAAGATTACTAGCTAGGGCTAGAGAGAACTAGCTACTAGGCATAGTCTATAATTATATACTGGGCATGTTTATAATCTAATATTAATAATAGTAGTTATTTATAAATTATTATTAAGCTAATACTTACTAGGGCCTGTATAGGGTCCTGGATTAATAATATTATATATAATATTCCTGCACTGAGTGCTCCTGACTACTAAAATAATTTTTATAAAGATTATAATATCAGACCTGGTAAACTAATATCTCAGAAATAATAATATTTTTAGCTAGTAATAAATTAAAATTTATATAATTTTGGCATGACTAGATTCTAGTAAGTAATATTTAAAGCTATAACTAATAGTCATGCCCTGCCTTTATATAGTATATCTTCTAAAGATAATATTATAGCAGCCAGCTAGGGACTGCTACTTTACAGGCCTGGTAGATTACTGTATTATATTTTATAATATAATAATAGAGTAGAGGGGAATCTATTAAGAAAGATTATTAAAATAAGTATAAGTATAAAATTTTATAGACAAGTAGCAGCAATCCAGGGGCATGCTGGATTATTAGAAAAATAATTTTTTTACACCCTTTAAATATTATATAATTATTAAAATAATAAAAGATTATCACTAGGTAATAAAAAAAGGTGGAGGTTGATCTATCTCTAAAAAAGATCACTTATTAGTAATAATAAAAATGGTGGTGATACTAGAGACATGGGTAGGATATACTAATTAGCCTGTGTACTCACCAGCGCTACCTGAAGATGCTTATTAATTTATATACCTGCTGGTACTAACAGTGGGCAGCTACCAGTAACTATATTAGGTAGGCAGGCAGGTGGTATAAAACTGCTAGAATGGGTATCACATGCCCTGCATAGTGGATTAATAAATTCCTCTTCTCTCACCAGGAACTTACTGGAATGGAAAAGGAAGATAATAATATAATTAAAAAATAGTAGATAATTACTCTTATATAAAATTAAATAGTCTGCAGCCAGATTTTTAAAACTAATATAATATATATCATGGGCAGGATAATTAATATATATATATCTTAGCCCTGGCAAAGCGCATAAAATAATGGTTATTTTTAAAAGTAATCTTTACAACCACGCGAGATTTAGAAAATTAACAGGCATAGAGAAGTTAAGGGGGAATTACTGATCAAGAATAAATCACCCACCAGCGGTGCCAGGAAGTCTGGTAGGCAGGGCACCTAGGGTTAGGGCCACAATCCACCATGCTGACAGCCGCATGGGCTCCTATACTCTGATAAAAAAATGAGTTCACAATTCCTTTTAATTAAGAATAGAACCCAGAGCGGTGCATCCCGGGATGGAGTTTCAGAGCCCACAGAGGTGAAATGGGGGGTGAAGGGGCGGAATGCCGGTGGGCAAATGGGGGGGTGCCGGGACGCAGCGAAAAGCGGCCGACACCTGTGGATTCACCCGTCTAATAGGGAATAGCATGATACTTATTTTTTTTAAAAATAAAAAATATTAAAAAAAAAGATTATTAGAAAATCAGATAGTTAATAGCTAATAGATCTACTATATTACAGCTAGTACTATTATATCTACAAAAGTATAATATTCTGCTATTATAGCAATACAGCTATATTAATATAATACTAAGAGAATTAAATATAGAATAAGTATACTAGATATATTTTAACTATACTAGAATATTGATCTTACTATACTATATATATAAAAATTATAAAAAAATATAGTATAAATATAATAAATTATATATATATAAATATAGTTATTACTATATATAAAATTAGCTTACTATATTAAATCTTTAGTAACTAATATAGTCTATTTTTTAGATTACTAGTACTTTGCATATTTTATACTATTCTCTCTATTGTTAACAGAATACCTTAAGATCTTCGATCCCTCTTAGGCTCTTAAGAAGGAACGACAGGCCTTATCTGACAAATACAAATCTAGGTATTCTTATTACTTATTATATTAATTAACCAAGAAACTAATTTAGTACTGGTAGATAGTATAATTAATAAAGAAACTATTAGTTTAATTAGTAAACTAATATTAATATAATTTCAGGCCAGAAATAGACAGCAGGAGGGGATTTCTATAGTTATTATAATCTATAAAATAAAGATAGTTATCTCTGGCAGAGAGCAAGTCTTATAGAATTACTTCTTATAAAATAGATAAAAAATACAGGAGCTAAAAAAAATAGAGCTAATATTTAGTTTAAAAGTCTAATTAATTAGACTAGTAAATAGAAAATAGATATACTTATTTCTTAGACAAGATAAAAATAGCTAATTTAATTAGAATAGTTGCAATTTTCAGACTAGTGGATTTAAAATTACTAAAAAAAATAAGATAGATTAATAATAGATTAATAAAAATAAACTAATAAAGAATAGCCTATTCTATATAGTTAGAATAATTAAATTATTATTTATCAAGAATAATGCCACTGCCTGTACTAAAAATTATAGCTTAATCTAAAAAAGTTATATATTCTGCCAAGACTAGTTAAAATTCTAAAAATAGATCTCTAGTATGGTCTAGAGTAGTTAAAAAATCTTAAACTATTTCTTATTTAAATAAATCCCAAGAAATTGTATATATTACTAGTAAGATAGAGAGAAAACTTGCAGTAGTAGAAATAGATAATATTTCTAGTAGTAAATATATTTCTTCTTAATAGTTAATAGAAGTCAGCTCAGGGGCTTATATTAATTCTATTAGTCTAGAATCTAGCTTCCAAAGATCTTCTAAATAAATATATATATCTGGCTGAGGGTGTTCTGGGCATGATCCATGACCTGGTCAAAAAGATAGTATATAATACAAAGAATCTGCCATGCCTGGATCTATGCAAGAATTGGGGGCAAATCTAATAATTTTAAAAAAGCATCCCAGATAGCCTGTAGTGCCATAAAAACCTGACTAGTCTTTAGTTTATTTATAGCCTGGACTAGACTATAGAGGGACTTCTAGTCGCAGAACTAGGGCTACTTAGTAAACTAGAGCTAGAATAAGATATTATTTATCTTATGCTGCACTATCTAATAAATAAAAAGATCTAGATTCTGGTGCCCTGGGGCGGGCAAGGGACTAGCTGTGGTTGGCAGGTAAAATTAATCCTGCTTCTACTGCAGTGCTGCGGCCTGCTCCACCTGCAGCCAGTCCTGGGGGATTGCCAGGGATGGCCAGATAGTAGCACCCTGTGGCATGAAGGGCGCGGCTGCGGGCTAAGCCTGGAACCCTGGTATAGAATCCAGGTGCAATTCTGGCAGAGACTCCTTCTCTCTATCAGGCCTGGACTTAGTAAGGCACGGGCTAGACTAATTAATAGGGCACTAGAGGTCCCCAAGCCCTGCAAGATTGCTTTTCTAGCTTGGGGGCTTAATCTTAGAGGTCAGCAGGGACTTAGAGCTGGCCTAGATACTCAAGAATTCTACTATCTAGTAATAGCAGTACTAGCTATTAATAAACTACTACTAGCTAAGTATTAAAAAGATCTGCACTATCTAGCACAGGTAGATAATATAGAAATAGTTCTAGATAATATACTTACTCTAGTATAGATAGTAGCTTTTATAATAGTTACAGCTCTAGATAGCTATAATTAGCAGCTTGAGAATTATAGAATTTATAATAGATAGCAGAGAGAAGTCTGTATAATTTTTATAAAAATAAATTTTAGATAGAAATACCAGGGCTAGAATCTAATACTACTACTTATTTTAGTTATAAAAAAATATAATAAATACTAATATTATATTTACTAGAGAATAATTAGTTTATATATCTTGTAGATAATAGTATTATAATTAACTAGATACTAGTAAAATAGAGAAAGTAGAAGAAATATAATTAGATAAAAAAAAATTAGAATTATCTAAATTATAGAACTTAATTATAACAGCAAGTAAATATATATTTAAATAGAATTTTAGCTAATAGTATTCTATATAGTTTTTTAGTCAATCTAGTTTTTTTATAATTCTTGTTAATTTTCTTTACTTCTTTCTTCAAAATCTACTGGAAGTATTTGGAAGTGATAGATCTGGTAATTATCTATTAATTAGAAAATAGTAATAACTTATATCTAGAATTAGAGCAGAACTTTTATCTGCTGGTAATATAAATCAAAGAAATTATAATTATAGAATTTAAACAAGTTTAAGAATTATCTTTTTTTTTTTATTTATGGACCAGACTGGACTCTTAATCTATAGATAAAAAGAGAAAGAAGAATTAGAATTAGATTAAGTTTCTATTATTACAAAAAAATCACAGAATCAGCAGCTTTAATAGCTGGAGAGAGATAAACAAGATTATTACAGTTAATAGTACTGGGAAACTTATAATCATAGTCCAGTCTTGTAGATAGAGAATCCCAAGAATCAGGATAATAAGGCAATAAGCAGTAATTATAGCAGGGGTATAAAATTAGCTAATAGCTATATTAATACTAGATCTCCAGCATGTGAATTAGTTAGGGTAGTTATAGAATAAAATATTTAATAATAGAATTAGTAGATATACTTGCAGAAAGTAAGACCACTCTAGCAAGTGCAGTAGAGAAAATAGAAAATATAAAAATTAGTATAAATTAGACAATAAAAAAAAACAGACTAAGACAGATTAGTTATATTAGAACTAATATAAAATTATAAAATAAAAAAATAGCCAGGAAATTATTAATTTAAACACACCCACTCCAGCCCCAATTGGTCCAGCTGAAAAAAAAAAAGTCAGGGGGCAGAATAGTTTTGCCAGGGGGCTGTGGCGGAGCCATACTGGAACAGAGAGTCAAAGGGCTGCGCCCTTAGCTCTTAGATTTTTCTTTTTTTAATTTTATTCTTGATTTTTTTTTTTTTTCTGGGCTTTAAAACTAATATAGTCTTTCCAGGTAGATGCCCGACTACTATTTATAGATAAACAAGTTACTAGAATTAGGCAGAGATATAAAAAATCTAGAGAAAAATATTTATTCTAGTCTAGAGACTAGAATCTAAAGTCTGTAGATAATAGTCTAATATATTTTAGAGTATCTAAAATATACTTTACTACTTTTTATCTAGATAGATTCTAAGTATAGACTATTGCTTGATAAATAGAAGACTTATTATTTAATAGAGCAAGTATAGAAACTATTTCTAGATTTTAATATATTATTACTTTGTAGTAGACTAAAGCTATTCTAGCTTTATTAGCTAGATATTATATAGCCAAAGATTTTTTAAATATAGATAAAAATTTAATCTAAAATCTTTCAGGCCTAATTAATAACCTGCTTTATTGCCTGTTTAATTAAAATTAGAATATAGTTATATTATATCTGCTTTGTTATTAATCTAGCTAATCTAGCTTTCTGGCTATTCTACTATATCTGAAGAGCTATAAGAGTTTATAATATATCTGGCAGCCCAGTAGCTTAGGCAAGGCCTAATAGAGAGCACTGGTAGAAAAACTGCAGCTACTTAGTAAACTATAATTATAGTATAATTGTATCCTGCAGATGCTATTTAGCATTAAATTAGAAAAAGATACTATTTTTATTCTATAGCAGAATATAATTCTAGATAAGAGATAGTAACTATAGCTAGTTTTTCTTTTCTATTAGCTTCTAATGCTTCTAGTCCAGGGTCTTATTAATTTATAGCTAAAAGAAAAATATAGAAAAGATAAATATTATAATACTACTAGAATAGATATTATATACTTTATATAATAAATTAACAAATTTTTCTTCTCTGGCCAGGAACTTACTAGAATAGAAAAAAAAAGATAATAATATAGTTAAAAAATAAAATAAAATCTATTTTATAAAAGATAGAAAGATCTATAACCAGATTTTTGAAATTTATATAAGATAAATTATATATAAAATAGCTACTATATATATATCTTAGCCTCTATAAAACTTGTAAAATTATAGTTATTTTTAAAAATAATTTTTATAACTATGCTAGATTTGCAAAATTAACTAGAATAAAAAAAATTAGCAGTTATTACTAATCAAGAATAGATAGTTTACTGGTGGTGCTAGAAAGCCTGATGGGCAGGACACCTGGGATTAGAGTCAAAATCTATTATTTTTAACAGCTGCATGGACTTCCCCAGGCAGAAAAAAAAATTAATAAAAAATTTTTTTTAGTAAAATATAGAATCCAATATTCTATATACTGGGACTGAGTTTCAGAGCCCATGGAGGTGAAATGGGGGGTGGAGGGACAAATGCCGACGGGAAAATAGGGGGTGCCTGGATGCATGGAAAAGCGGCCGACACCTGTGGATCCACCCGTCTTATAGGGGACTTGGAATCTACACAGAGCTTATAATTAATAGTAGAATTCACGTGGAACATAAAATACAGGGGGTGATAAATAGTCAATATATAATCTAATATACAATTCACGCCAAAAATACAATCTGCACTAAAAGTATAATCTATGCTAAAAATACAGTTGAAGTGCAGTTAAAGTGCGGTCCAAGTTCGGTTGGACACCTCCCTCAAAATTAGTATGAGCACCACCCGAGAAAAAAAGAGAGGGGCACGTCGGACTCATCTTGTAGGCACTTGCTCTCCGACTTCGACTCTCCATAAGGTTTCACAATTAATATCATACATGCGAATCCCTTGCAATTTGTGCGCCATTATTGACTTGGAATATCGCTCGGTGGAGGAGTGGTGAAATATTGCCAGGTGCATCATTAGCGGTTTCCAGGTCGCAGCAGCAGTGGCAATAATACTGATGGCGACCTCGACCACCGACCAAAGGATGCTGGGGTTATTAGATACAAGAGGCTCCTGGAGTGACAGATCAGGTAGATGCACGATCCGAACAATTGTTGCGATACTGGCTCTTCATATCGCGCAAGGCATGTTAGCTTGGTGGTACACAGATATAGGTCAAGAGTCAGGGGTTAGCTTACATTGATCCCAGGCCAAGCAAGGCCCAAACAGAGGCTTTCGTCCTTGCATGCATATGTAGATTACGCAGGAGTAAGGCAGGCAGGATAATGCCAAGGGCAATATCTATAAGTAAAATCCATACCGCGTGAACTAAGATTGTTATCCTTAGACTGGAGATTGGCTTGCAGCTTGCTGTCAGACTGGGGTCCAACGCTTGATTCCAAAAGTTATGTAGTGGCATGCAAAAGAAGAGAAGCCAGAACCAGGAAAAGAGTGAAATAATTCCTCCAGTGATGAGTATCATGTATATCATGTAAACATATATATGTTTGCCGAGAATTTGGAGGAGAGTAAGGGCAAATGAAAGCTTGACCAGGAACGTGGTGAAGAAGTATAGAAGTTGGCACACGAGAACTTCCTGTTAGTGGAAAAGTTAGAATCCAAACCATAGTCGCAACGATCGGAAAGATCAGAAGACTCACCTGGAATGATGTTTTCCAGGTGTCCTCGGAAACCTCTGCGAACGATTTCCCAATTCCACCTTGCAGCGTCCCGAGGGCGTAGGTAATGGCCTGAGGCGCAAAGATCACCTAGGATTATTGGTGATCAGACCGAGGTCCGTTACTTTATTGAGGGAATGGACTCACTGCTGCTAGTCCCGAAAACAGGTCATCATTGGCAAGACGGCCCTGGAATCGGATTCGGACGTAGAACCGGAGGAAAACGCACATTAAGGCGAGGCAAAGAAGGGCGATGGAGACAGCACCACACGCGACCGGGCTATACGATGACATGACTTCTGACAGTCGACGGCCGTGGAGAGAAACATCTGAATAGGAGGCTTATCGCAGCGCGTGGTGATTTTTGAGGTTCAGGACCCTGGGAGAGATCATTTAAGGCGGGACTCTAACCTGGGGAAAGGGGAGGCATTATAACCCTGGGGTACTCACGTCGAGTGAATTAAAGTTCCTACACAAGTCGAGACTAATCATGTGGAGGCAGACCCAGTATAAACTCGATCCTGACGGCTTGCTCGTCATTGGGGGTACGCTATAACGCACTGAGTCAGTGGCAGAAACCGTATTTGTCTATCCAATGGGCCAAAACAGCCGTATAAGGTAGCCCAACCACGTCCATCAAATTTCCAATAGGGATGCGTAATACCTCCTTTTCATACGTACTAGGCTGTTTCTGAGAGTTATGGCCAGGTAATGGTGGACTGTAGGCGTTGAGCTCCACGATCCTTCTCGGTGAGTCTCCCGGAATGCCGAGCTAGACCGTGCCCACTTTTCGCCGGATCCTACCAGACTTAAAGGACATACATGGACTGGCTATGGGATGAGTTTAAACCTAAACCTACGAAGACCTAGCCTGACCCTAAATCGAAGGCCCGTGTGCTGATGAAGGTGATTATCGTCGGTGCCGGCCCAGCAGGCCTCACAGCAGCCCACGCTCTGCACCATGCCAGAATCGACTTCGTACTACTGGAGAAACGCAAAGGCCCTTTTATAGACCAGGGCGCCAGTCTTGTCCTGAGCCCCGGCACACTGAGAATCATGCACCAGTTTGGCCTGCTGGATCGGCTTCTCGCAATCGGCGCTGAGATCCAGCGTAACAAGGCGTTTACCAAGGATGGGTTCGCGTTCCGCGATACCTGGGCGTTCGCACAAATTCGGAAGAAGTTGGTTTTTTTTCCTTTTACTTTGATATTGTTTTTGTCCACCCCCCCCCCCCCCCCCCAAAGAAAAAAACACCCAAAGCAATATTTCCTGTTATTGATTCATTGTACTAAACGCTATTCCTGCGCTGTGGCAGCCATGGCATCTCCCCCGTTGCGTTCCATCGCGCCCATCTCGTCCAAGTCCTGTACGACACGCTCCCGGAAAGTGCAAAATCACGATACCTGGAGGGCAAGAAGCTTGCCGACATCGAATCAACGGACACAGGCGTCAAGGTCCTCTGCGCGGACGGCAGTTCTTACTCAGGATCCATTGTGATAGGGGCAGACGGGGTCCACAGCAGCACGCGGCGCGCTATGCGTGGGCTGGCACTTCAAGCCGACTCTACTCTAACACCACGGTGGGACTCCGAGCCGCCCTTCAAAGCCGAATACAGATGTCTATTCTGCAGTTTCCCGCGACCTACTGCGGAGGACAGCGGACAGAACTACGAGACGCACGATAAGGGCCGATCAGTGATGTTTATCACGGGGTGTGAGAGAGCCTGGATTTTCCTGTACGAGCGGCTTCGCGAGCCGAGCAGCGGGGGCTTTGTGGCGTACTCGGATGAGGAAACAGATGCCTTCGCGGCGAAGTTTGCGGAGTATGCCGTGTGCGACGGCTTGACGGTCAAGGACGTGTATGAGAAGCGGATTACGGCGGGGGTGACGAATTTGGAGGAGGGTTGTCTGAAGTACTGGCACTGGGGCCGGGTGGCTCTCGTTGGAGATGCGTGCCACAAGTTTACCCCGAATGCAGGGCTTGGATTTAATAGTGGCGTGCAGGATGTTGTTGCGCTGGTCAATGATCTGTATAAAGCCTCAAAGGAAGATGAATTGACGGGGGAAGATGTCACCTTGCCTGCGCTGCATGAAATATTTGCGAACTACCAGAGAAGCCGGGCTGCGCTGCTGCAGAGAGATCTAGATCGATCAGCCAAGTTGACACGCATGCATAGTTGGCACAGTACCTCTGATTATCTCATGGCGCGCTACGTGATGTCGTGGGAGATTGTGCAGGGAATCTACACAAGATTCATCGCGGCTGGCGCGATCCGGCAGAGTCTGGTTCTGAATTATATTCCTGCGGAAGAGCCATTTCGGGGCTCTGTTCCGTGGGATCACCCGCTGCAGTGACATCGGGGAAATGAACAAGGATGTTGGCCGGTGAAGATGTGATCAGGCCTTTGATATTGCTTTTCAAAAGGGCCTTCTTCGGTGTTTTCTATTTGTTCCGAGTTGACCATATAATTGGACTGTAACTGTATACTAAAGGCTAGGGTCGTGGAAGAAGAATGCAACGTGGTTAAGGGGAAGCAGCAAAACGTACTAATCTTTGGCACAGTGCTCATACAGCCTTGCGCTTATGAGCAGCGAGCCTGTTCCCGTGAGTTTGTAATGCCGGTATAACACGGCTCGCAAGATGACACATAATTTAAGTGATGGGGTGATGAGTTTGCTATGTTGGCACATAAAACTGGCTGTTGTGCTTATATGAAGCTGAATATAGTTTTGTGTTGCATAAGAGCAATCCAGATGTATAATAAACTTTTATTGCGATCTTGACAATCTATAAAATTTAGGTAACATACCTTATATCCTTGTACGAATTCGCAAATGCGCCACCCGTGCTCAAAGTCTATCATCCATCTCCGGTGAACTCTAATTACATGTACTGAGAAGTCGTAGCGACACCTGTTTCTAGAGGTAGTACTGGGTCGAGGATACTCCGCAACTGTGCTTCGCTATCACACATCATAGTACCCAAGCACTGGCACCATACTTCCCACGTCCAGCTCTGCGGGCCGCCATCTACCGGATGACCCAAAGGGGAGGTAGATGGTAGGTAGATTCCACAATCGGGCGGTACACTGTGCATGGTGAAATCGCGATTTGAACGTGGTAGATGCGTAGTAGATCCGCGCAGCCGAGTGCCGGATATGGACCCACTCCAGATGCCATTTGTCTCTGAAATATACGTAGCAGGGCCCGTGGCTCCTGCCGCGTCGGCAAGACTGGCTATAAGTTGCTTCTCCCAGTCCGTGGTCGTCGCATGGTCGAGGATGTACGCGGCTGCTGCGGCGGGTTCGCTAAAGGCCGAAGAAACGGCGTCGGGAACTTGGGTCGAGGGATCGTGAGATTGAAGACCGTATGGGTTGCTATTCCTGGTTTGGAGTTCGCCGCCTTCTACCTCTACTGCGATAGGGCTAGGCTGCGATGAAATACTGCAAAATCCCGGTGCATCTTGGCCTAAACTGTCCTGAAGATGCCGGTAGCTGGCCTCGGCTGAGGGATGCATCTCCTGAAGTTGCTGCAGGACTCGTATGCATGACTGGAGGCGGTACTGACTTTGGGATCTGTTCGAAGAACATATCGACACTCGGTGGGCCAGGTGTTCCACAATCGCAGGAGCTAGCACCGGGACAGCGAGTTCCGACAAACAAGGAATGTCCCCGTAGCGATGCAGGTCATGGACGATTTCCGATATCAAGAGGGCTGACCGTGTTATTCTGGCCTCAGCCATTTTTCTGAGCTCCGCATTGCACTCAGCCGCCGCCCCCATCTGAGGGCAGTGCAGTGTGCTGTGGAAGGATAGATATAGCCCAGTAAGGAGTGCCCGCTGCACGCGGAGCGACTTGCTGCAGGTATTGTTCAGGTAATCCCTAGTTGTCCAGTCTGCCCATGTCACTTGTCGTGGGAGATTACGGAACCAGCTCTCCAGGGCGATATCGCAGTGTAGCACCGCAGCACGGTCGGTCGTCCCGGGCCCGAGCCGGCCTACATCGGGCGGGAACCGATAGACTAGAATGCTACTGATGGCACGGCAGCACCGGACGAGTTCCACGTAGGCCTGGGCAAGATAGACCGAGTCGGCAACATCACTTGCGCCCATCCCAAGCATATGTAACAATGTGAAAGACAAGGGTTCGGTTTCCATGTCATCCAGGGAGAGAGCCCCAATTGCGAAATCGTCGCCCTTGATCAGTAGGGGTACGCCTATACTGGTGGATTGGATCCGGTCCCTCACGTAGCAGGTCCACCATAGGCGCTTGATAAACCCTGAACTGGCTGGGAATGCATGAAGCTCTGCCTCTTGGACTCTTGAGATCGAGTCCCGAAGTAGACGCCACGCCCCCTTCGGCTCTTCATTCGTCATCATGATAAGGGCGGCCTGTGATACCAAGATTGTGTCATTTTCGATTCCAGAAGTGTACAGCAGGTTGGAGCGCTCATGAAAGACGCTTCGAGCCTCCTTCCTGCTCGCAAAGCCTCTGGAAGCGAGAAGTTGCATGTCGACGTAAGGAATCGCGGCGAGCATCACAGCCTGGAAAACAAGAATGCTGATTCGCGAATGTGGTGAGGGCTTCTTGTTGATGGCCTGCAGAAAGTAATGCAAATCTAGAATCGGTAAAAATGGATGCACAAACTGCACAAAGCATTTAAGCAGCTCGTTTCGCAGGGACTTGTCGGGCAGTATAAAGGCCTTGGCTAGCAGTGCTTCGACCTTCGTGTGCTGAGGACCAAAGGTAACGGGAGAGATGAACTCGGGCACCAAGGCCTCCCTACGAAGAGCTCGATCTTTGAGGTATAGGGGGGGATGATGTTGAAAGGATAGAGGCTCTTGGGAGCGCCACCAAGCATCATCATAGATTACCAGAACAGCCGATTCGTGGTTTATGTCCTCACACGTGTTATTGTTGGCTGGCTTGCCCTTCGTGCTGTTCGCCGCCCTGCCTGTGACGGTGCTCTGAGCGAAGGTAGTTTTCCACGAGGCCTCTTGAAAACCACGCATTCGTACCCTCTGAATGTACAGTTGCTGCATCTTGGGTGTTGAGTGGAAACATTGCAGCGTATCTTTCGGCCTCGGCAATAGTTGCACGCGGCAGGACTTCTCTTGAGTATGCGCATGGCCGATGGGCTTGAGTGTGGACGAAATCTACAAGGCGGTTAAGCTGGGAGCCTGGTTGCTTGGATTTATCCATGATATCGAGGATGCTTGGCACCGCATCCTATGAATATAGGGCTTGGCGTTGGTCTAGGCACTGCTGTGGGGACGGTGTACCGTACCCGAGTCTTAGGCGGACCGCCGGCATTGCGAGGTTTGGGCGATTACAACAGCTTGAGAATGCGCAAGTCTGGCCCGCTACTTGGCGCTCTTGCTCATCTCCAACATTATAGCTGATGCATGTGGACGACAGATGGCAGGACGGCTGGGCGCCACTGTTGTGAAACTCCAGTTGCCTGAGGTGTCTAACTCTGTAATCTCCCTGTAAGCTGCCTAAGCAATTAACTTCTTACCTGGTCTTAACATGTAATCCCAGTCCCTGGTACATGTAACACAACTTATAGGTTAATCAAGAGCCACCTTTACCATGTATGGTAAAGCTGCTACTTGAGTGTGGTAGTTAAGGCTGTGTCAGGGTTTATACTATACTCAAGGCTAAATTCTATACTTAAGATAGGACTTAGAGATAGTAGCTTAGACTTAAATAAATAACTTAGATTAAACACGAAGAACTAAAAGGTAAACTGGATACATGTGTGAGAATAAGTGTCCTTATATTCTTTACATAGCTATTAAGTAGCCTGAGTAGGTGGGTAGCCAGCTACTTATAAATAGCCTAGCTATTTATAGTCTTGGCAAGCTATTTGTTATGTGACGCGGTGATGTTTCCCAAGCATGACAGATCACCAGTCAGCAGTTTAATTGGCTCTGGGAATGGTTGGCTGTGAGTGCGTGCGCATCAGCAGGCTATACCGAATGGGGTTAGGCGGTCTGGTCAGAACACCACAACAGGAGGTAAGACAGCTTACAGAGAGATTACAGAGTTGGACACCTCAGGCAACCGCAGTGTCGTAACACCAAGCTGTAGCCTTCATCCATCGGTTATGCGTGCCGATCGCCTACTGTTAGAATACTAGTCCTAAAGCAGAAATAGTCGCTGGTTATGTAAGATAGGGGTAATCGACGGATCCCGTCGATTCCCATGGACAGATAGAGACAGACAACCAAGAGAATACAAAAGTCTGCGCGTTCCACCGATTAGCTACCGTACGGAAATACCATATTTCCGACACCTACGCCTCTTCAGCTGATCTTTCCCCGCAGTTCAGTTTCATCTTGCCCCATTCCCCCCAGCCGGCAGCAACATCGTGAATCCTCTGCTCGACTACCCCTGCCAACACCCTTTCCCTTCCCCGCCTCTCTGCCTCTTCCATCCTTTTGGCCGTCCTAAAGCTTGCTGCTCCAGTGGTTTTCTGTAACTCTGTTCCTTTTTTTACTTCCCCCCTCTTGTGGGTTTTCCGACCATGGATCCATCGCAGGATCCCCCGCCATGGCGGGCCTGCAAGGAGTGCCACCGCAAAAAGACAAAGTGCGATATGCAACGTCCCCGGTGTGGCCTCTGTACTCGGACCGGTAGTATATGCGATTTCCCGTTGAAAAGGAAGCCCCCGAGTAAGCCTGGCCATTTGCGCACCCAACGCCGTAGGACTTGCAGCATCACATCCGACGAGCAGGGTGGCCAAATCGCGAGTCTCGCTACCCTGAATGCCTCGTCAAACAACAATGATCTGTGCCCTGCGCGTTGTTTACCAGCGGCCCCCACGAACACCACCCCTTCTTCTCTACCACTCTCCCACCACAACCGAACGCCTGGTGTGGGCGATTCCCCTAATCCATTTGCAGCACCAGGGTTTCCGCTTAACTTGTATTCTTTGGACGCCGAAATAGACTTGCCTTCTACGGGTGTAAGTCAGCTCGTTGGAGCCCAATTACCCGAGATGCCTTTCATCTCCCCGGTTCCATTATCAGTTGTCCATGATTTGGTGGAAGTCTTTTTCGACCGCATCCAGCCAGTCTTGCCATTACTGCACAAGCCAGATTTCACAGCCTTCTGTCGACAGATACTAGGAGGAGACCAACTATATCGCGAGGACCTGAAACCCGACACTGCGCTCCTGTTATATGCGATGTTTGCGCTATCCGCGCGCTTCAGCACCAATCCCACCCTGGCTGCCATTGAACCCATGGAACGGGGTGACTTGTACGGCCAGTACGCTCGTCTGGCCTACCAAGACACTCGTGCAATACTCGAGCCAACCCTCCAGTATTTGCAGGGATCAATCCTACTCGCCTTTTATTTTTATAGCTCCGGCCTCTCTTCGCAAGGGTGGATCTTGGTCGGCGTATGTGTCCGGATTGCCTACGACCTGGAGCTTTCATCAATTGACGACAGCAATTCTGATCTTGACTGGCACGAAAAGGAACTTCGTCGACGTGCATGGTGGTTGGTTTGCGAGCTTGATGCCTTTGGCTCTATTATGATGCGGCGACCGTTTGCCATTGACCGCCGTCACAGAGTGCACCTTCCTATATGTGATGAGGATTGGTTTTCCGGCAGGGAGGTGCGCTCTGCGCCAGTCGTTCTCGAACCAGGCAAGTGCTGGCGAAGCCTGCTGCATAGCGAAAATCAGTCTGAACGGGCCTGGTATCTGGTGGCCAACTTTCTCTTCTCCCTGACCAACGATCAATTATACACGACCAATGGGGTGTCAATCGAAGACACCCTAGCCTTGCAAAACGATATAGCCTGCCTTAGAATGACCCTGCCACCATCCTTTCAGCAATACAGTCTTTCAAACGGCGATTTAACGCTTAACCAACAAAACTGGATAGTGGGAACTGAAATTATGCTGACAGTCAGCCAACTTCTCGCAGACAAGTTGGCTGCGCGGTCAGCATCAAACCTGTCAGCATCAAACGAGCCAGCCTATGACCCTACCCTGTCGGACACTCAGCCAGAGGCAATGTGTATTTTTCGATTATCTGCCATTCTCCGTAGATGGTCTCCAGAGTGCATTTCCGCCGCGCACCCTTTCCTTGCGTGCGCCATTTCACCCAGTCGTATTTATGTGGCATTACCTGCGGAGCGGAATGTAGGCCTATCGTCCTTCAGTGACCTTGCGGGGCTAGCCCAAAATATCTTTGCCGCGCACTGGCCTCTGGGTTCCATTGCTTCCTGTATGTCACAAACCCCGATACTCTTCGAAATTTACCATATGGTTTATATTACTAATATACAGCTCCGCTAGCCCTTCGGGTCCTGGTAATGAAAGACAGGCCACTTAGCAAGGAGGAAGCTCAACTAGCAAAGCGGTACCCAGTTTTCTTCACCACATTTCCCTCGCGTGCACAGAGCAATAACGGGGACGGAGGTCGGCAAGAATATGAAAGTGGGTCGGATTCAAGAAACACAGACAATCGACAGGATTCCCTCTCCCTGTTTTACGACTTCGGGCTGGGAGAGATCTCTGGAATGGATTCGCCGAATATCGCTTTCCCTATGTGAACTTGCTCAGGGTACTGTCTATTTTTCTCGTCTAACCTTTGCAGCCTGTTCACCTAATGCGCTGTACAAAGTATCTGGCTCGCTATCACAACCACACTAGCATGCCGTCTGGATTTTGAAGCGAAATAATTCCCATATACTTAATTCTACCCCAGTCCTCAGTGGTAGCAGTCCTTTATTCTCAATTTATCCCGTTTAAGAAAGAACGTTACATCTTTGCCTTCGCAATGGTCAAAGGCGCCCATTGACGGTATTCTTCTAGGCACTCCGGGTTCGCCACAGTTCCCGAAACATCAGGCGAGCCCCCGGCCACGATATCCCGCACGATATTTTCCATGCGCTTGCCATTGAGCGTGTAGGGGATATCCCTGACCTGTACAATCTGAGCTGGGACATGGCGTGCGCTGAGGTTTCTCCGGATGGCGTCGCTGATTGACGAAATCAGGGCTCGTGACAAGTTCCCCTCCAGCATCTTTATGAACAGCAGCACTCGCTCGTCCTGCAGCTCGCCGGGGATCTTCTGACCCACTGCGATATAGTCCTGGATTTCCTTGAACTGATCCAGGATGCCGTATAGTTCGGCTGTGCCGAAACGGATACCTAGCGGGAAGGAAACATTAGACTAGTGCCAGTTGGCATAGCAAACGAGAGGATCGATGGTACTGGTCAGGAAGAGAAAGGAAGGAGGGAAAAAAAGAAATAAAGACAACCGCAGCTTACCTCCAGGATTCAGCACCCCGTCGCTCCGGCCCAATATCTCGTATCCGCCTGTTCTAGGGTTCATCTTGATAAAGTCGCCATGGCACCAAACACCAGCGAAAGTGTCAAAATACGCCTTGCGGTATTTTTCTTGTCCATCAGGCCCCCAAAACGTAATAGGCATACTGAAGAATGGCCGCGTAATAACCAAATCTCCCTTCTCGCCTGTTCTTGAGATGTCCCTGCCGTCGTGGTCGAATATTTCAACCTTCATGCCCAATCCAGGCACTGATATCTCACCGGCGTGGATAGGCGTCATTGTGGTACCCTGGACAACTGCAGATGATGAGTTAAACTATCATCCCTTCGATCCTCAATGTCACTCCCCTGGTTGAGGGTAGTCACTTACTACCGCCGACCATGTCTGTTCCACCCGATCCACTGAAAAGCGCTATAGTCCGGGGAAAGGTCTGGTAGAACCACAGGTACATATCCTGGCTAAGCGGCGCCCCACTTGAGCCGACGATATACAAGCTGGAGAGATTCATCTCGCGAGGGACGCCGTGCTGCTTGAGCGCGCTCAGATACTTTGGGCTAGTGCCCCAATGCGTCACCCTGTTGCTACTTATTAGAGGAGAAAAAAGGAAATTCCAATTCACAGTGGGAGGATGGTTGGACAAACTGGTAGCGATGCACAATTTCCAGCTGCGACATAGGGGTCGGGTACAGCGGGCTGCCACTGTAGAGAATCAAACGAGCCCCGAGACTGAGACCTGCGATTTGGTAGTTCCACATCATCCAACCTGTCTATTGGAATTTGAGTCAGCTGTGGTTCTGCTGAGCTGCCTGCGATAGATCGTAACGTGGTGCATCTTACAGTGGTGTACTGGTACTTGATGGACCCAATGCCGACAGCCTGGTGTAGCATGAGCTCTTTCTTTTGCTGAAGCAGGGCTCTGCCTGCGGCGTGGCAGATACCTAGCATTAATCACATTTGTTAGTGTGTTGTAAATCGCGTTGAAGACGTTGTGGAGGATAAAAGAGGCTTGACCCCGCGTACATTTCGGTTTGCCAGTTGTGCCAGAGCTGTTATTGGTGGTGTTTTTGTCAGTACAACAATGAGTAAAGAGTCATCTGAATCGGAAAGCTCACGAGTATAATATGTAAATGGGATGGTCGAATGGCAACTGTTCATAGTAAAGTTGAACGCGTAATCCAGTGTTCAGGGGCAGGATATTCTTCGCCAGTTTCCTATGGGGGCCGCTGGTTCAGTACGAGAACTTTCCTTTTGGCCGGGTTTCGGGGAAGACGGGGACTCCAACTGCAGATGCTTACACGTTTTTTCCAGCAAACACAGGGCCCTGAACAACAATTGTCACGGAAAGCTCCGGGACAAGCTCCTGCAGCTTCCTGGCCGCCTCCTTCATTTTGGGTCGCAGGTCAAGCTGTTTTCCATTGTATTTCACGCTTGTCTCAACAACAAACACCTTGGGTTTGACTTGGCAATATCGATCTACTATGTTGCTAACCCCCATGTCAGGGGAAGTAGAAGAGAAGATGGCGCCAATGGCGCCGGCAGCGAGGAAAACAACCAACGCGTCAATGGAGTTGGTTAGAACAGCTGGAATAATAAAATAATGGCACACAACAACGCGTCAGCATTCAGGTCGGGCTACTTGAGCCAAGAAATCGGCTTACATGCAACTCGATCTCCAACTCCAACGCCAAGGCTCCTCAGAGCAAGTGCCCAGACGGCAACGCGCTGCTCCAGCTGACGGAAGGTGAGATGCTCGACCTCATGCAATCCCTCCTTGACCGCCGTGATTGCGATGGCATCTGGTCGCGAGGCCAGGCCCAATGATAGAATGTTCTCGGTATAGTTCAGCCGCGCCCCAGGGAACCACGCTGGAGGAGGCCACATCTTGTCCAGCCCGAGCGCACTGCATGTGGGCGGGGCACTATGGACAATACCGCAGAATGCCCATACAGCCGCGGCGAAGTGCTCCAGATCCGTGACGGACCAGTCATGGATCTCCTTGTAGGATTGTAGGTTTAAAGAATAGGTGCTGTTCACATGTCGGCGGAAACTCTCCAAGGGAGTTGTCAATTGAAATGGATGAGTCCACACGACCTCAGGAGTAGGCATCGTGTTCATTTTGCCGCGCTAATTTGGAACAAAAACATGTGAAGAGGGTCCTACAATGTAGAGAAAAACAGGAGAGCAGATGATATCCTTCTTAAATGCAAATTCATCGCCAGGTGGAGCTAGTAATCTGGTTATAAGTCGTGCCGGGATAAGCCGGCGGACCGTCAGGAGAAATGTTGTGGCCCGGTGTACCGATGCTTTTCTCCCCACGCAATTTATGGAATGGCAAATCAGGTACTCCGTATGTGCAAGCCCTTTTGTAAATGTGCGTTCAATTGGCCGGGATCAGCCTTAGGGAACAAGGGCTTAGATGGCATTGTACCCGGTAAGATTGGCAACCCCAAAGCGCACACGAATTACGCCGGAATCTCATTTGTTCAATACTTTGCATTGGAGTTTGTTTAGAGCTAGGTTCGCTAAATTCATTTCTCTTCGTATTGCATGGTATTGGAAAGCTTTCCCACATGTTCAATTTCAACCTCAACGACATCTCCGTCTTGTAGGAATCTTTTCGCGAAGAAGCCAACACCGGCCGGGGTTCCTGTCATGACAACTGTTCCTGCACGCACAGTGGTGCCCTGGGATAGATGGCGGAGAATCTCCTTTACACTCCATATCATATCCTCTGTCCCAGTCTCCTGCCGCACTTCCCCATTAACGCGCGTGACATATTTAAGGGCCTGGACATCAGGTATACCAGCCGGGCTGACAATATACGGCCCAATAGGAGCAAAGCCATCAAAAGACTTTGCGTAGCAATACTGGCCACCACTTGCCTCAGGTAGCTGGTAGTTTCGAGCCGACACATCATTTCCCGCAGTGTATCCTAGGATATACTCGTCTAGAGAATAATCATCGTGCATGGGCAGATTTTTGACGTCACGGCCAACAACAAAGGTCAACTCACCCTCATAATCCAGCATTTTCTGGGCTCCCTTTGGAATGCGGACTGGTTGATGTGACCCGTGTAGCGCATCGGCGGGCTTTGTGAAGATGACTGGATATTTGGGAATCGGGAGCTGCGGCGCACGATCTCGTCGCGTTAGCAAGTATGCCAGAGGTGGGTCAATATTAGCAGTGAAGGGTGCCTCGTATTGCTTACATTAGCTTCAGCCGCGTGCTTCTTGTAATTTAGCCCGATGCAGATTATAATTGGGGTCGACTCAAGCGGGCAGAGTAACTACAATTCTCGTCAGATTCCACGGCCGGTTGTGAGCTGCCTGAGATCCTCACCTGAGAGACCTGAACCGGGTCGTCATCTCTGGGGACGAATCCGCTAGGGACATTACCCTGCAATTTGCGAACCTTGAATTTTCCGTCATCCTCTGCGACCAGATCGCCGTAGGAAATTATTCCGTTGTGCTCGAAGCGGACGAGTTTCTTGAACGACATCGTGGATTATCGATCGCTCAGGGAGACAAGGATGGGACCGCAATGTCGATCTCGAAGTTGGCCGATGGTAAATAAGAAGCATGGTGCCTTATAGTTTCCGTGGCATCACTGAGTTAAGAGCTTTGGAATTGTCGGTACCTGACGGAGCTCGGAAGACCGTGGTTTGCCGATGCTCTCAGCACCCCGCGGAAGGCCGTGAATCGCAAGAGGCGCCAGACCAACTTAGATTCCACGAGTACAGTAGTTCAAAATGCTAGTTCTCCCACCCGCTTGCTACTGCGTTTGACGATTTAACACAGAAGGCAACATACATCGCGTCTATTGAGACCAAGCTTACTTGACACTAAATAATGGCGCCTGATCCGAGGATTCGAGCCCTACGGCTCGCGCACGTACACTACCAGCACCCCGACTTGGACAAGGCTGTTCAATTTTTGATCGATTTTGGCCTGAAAGTGGTGGAAAGGAGCGATGACAAGGTATATTTCGCTGGCTATGGCATTCAGCCGTACTGCTACGTGGCTCAGCAGTCGCCTGATTCCAAACGTCACTTTGTTGGGGGTTACTGGGCAGTGGAAAGCCTTGACGACCTCCAAAAGGCCAGCTCTCTTGCTGGCGGTGGTGGCATCAAGCAAAATGCCGCGCCCGGAAAGGGTAGCATTGTTGAAGTCCAGGATCCCAACGGGTACATTGTTGGGTTTGTTCATGGACAGATTCTCAATAACCCGACTGAGAACCCACCAAGTACGGAGCCCATACATAACGGCGCTGTAACCAAAAAGCGCCTGGGGACCGTTCGTCGATTCAGCCAGGGCCCTAGTCCAGTGCACAAGCTGGGTCACTATGGCTTCGTGGTGCCACCAGACCGATACGAACCCACCTTGCAGTGGTACACTACTCTATTGAATCTGAAGCCTACCGACGCGATCTTCAATCCGGAAACTAACAAGGACGAGTCCTGTTTCATTCATATTGATCGAGGCGCAGAGTTTACCGATCACCATGTACGTGAGCCCGCATAAGTTCAGAGACGCACAGCACTAATTACGGCGTATTCGAACAGAGCTTCTTTCTGGCGACAGATCCCCGGGTGCCTGGCGTTTTCCCACACCACGCCAGCTTCGAGGTTAACGACTACGATACGCAGACTCTCGGCCATGACTGGCTTCGCCTGAAAGGCTATACCAACTGTTGGGGAGTGGGAAGGCACGTCCTTGGGAGCCAGATTTTTGATTACTGGTAACACCGTACCGGTTCCTCCTTTCTTACTGATGAGATCTGACCATATGCAAGGTTCGACGTCTCGGGAAACATTGTTGAGCATTACTCCGATGGGGATATGGTGAACGAGGATACGCCCTTAGGCAGGGAACCGGCTGCTCCGGACTCGCTATACGTCTGGGGCCCCAATGTCCCTCTGGGGTTTGTAACAAGGGAGGTTCAGCATGCAGGGCTCCCTGCGGTGCCGCCTCCACCGGCTGCATAGAGCTTCTATTCTAGTATGATTTACGTGTCATGAAATCGGGGCCAAACAATGCCAGCAGGCAGCCCAGTTCCTTCACAAGACTCAATCGAGAAGACATGTTTTTTTTCCGCGGTGCCCATAGCCTTATTTAAGTTATGCTCAGTAACAACGACACACCTTCCTCTATATACCGGTATTGCCCGGATGCTCGCACTTTCAACCCGCAGTTTGGCTATGTAAGAACGCCTGTAATGAACAAGATACATGTGCTTGAGAGGGTTGGTGGCATCAATATTAAATGCTAGTCCCACCACCCGCAAGTCAGCTAACCGCGTGGAATTTAGCTATTTTAAAAAACCTCTGCTTATAAGCCAGTAAATAAAAACGTCATTTCAGTTGCCTACAGTCGAGGATTGCTGATATCAATTACAAGCAAAGATATATATAAATATATGTTTGCGTAGTTGGCCTAAATCGACCTGAAATATCCTATAAAATACAGACTACGTGATATATATCTATTTTACTCGTAATATGTAGGTACCAAAGCAATTTAATAAGCTACACCAATAATATATCACAGGTTACCCTTCTCTATATGCAGTTTTGTATGAGCCTTGCCCGTTAGTAACGTGATTATAGAGCAAAGTTTAAGCGGTTTTTTATGGGGTTTTAATTTAGGAAGTTTCGGGTGCTTAGAGTAGAGAATTGCCTACCATGAAGTTGCTTATAAGCGGGTTTGACTGTAGTTTCTGCGCGTTTCCTCCCCAGTTCAGAGAGACAGTCACCTGTCTGCTTGTTTGTCCTATGACGGAGCGCAAATGAGCAGGCTGAACCTCTGCACTGGTTACTCTCTACCTGGGATTTTTCTAAGACACGACCAAGCACACGGTATTCCTCTCGCGCCGGGCTAGAGCGGTCGGACGCCAGGTAAGGTCTTGGCCCTCGCATCGTACTTGCCAGTTATACAAACAGAGTTCCCCGGACTTCCCCGTCTCCACACCTTTCCCCATGGGGTTCTGGGTCACCTCTCCGGCATCTTAAGGAGAATGGTCGATGGCGCCTCCTTCAGCTGTCTTTTAAGGTACGACTGAAAACCTGTCTCTATTTTCTAGCCAGCAATTGCACACTTATCCTGGTTCTGAAGACTTATTTATCGCATTCCATTTCTGTCAATACTCCCGACAGAGTTGTCCAAACATGGCCGACGAAAAGCCCCAAGCAGACGATATTCGGCATATCGAAGCCATTGTTGAATCTAGGGCCCTTGAGTCCCCCACAGAAGCTCCTAAGAGAGCCGCGGACGGTACCATCTTGGTTCCACAGCCTTCAGACGACCCTCGGGATCCTTTGGTGGGTAGAGTCGTGGTTTTCCTTCTTTTTTGAGACACCTGGAACCTAATCATCCAAAATTCTAGAACTGGAGCACTGCTCGGAAGCTGCTCACATTGTTTATTGTCTGCCTGTCCTCTTTCTCGAGCAGCATTCAGGCAATGGCGAATGGTTCTGGGCTCGTACCTCAGGCAATCTTATACAGCACAACACCGTTGAGGCTCTCCTACTCGGTACGTCTATGTGCACTATATTCTGTACTTGCATTGTAACTAATGACATTTGCCTGGATCAAGATTTGCGCAGCGACTAGCGGTCTTGCTGTCGGGCCCTTTGTCTGGTCCCCACTGGCCAAATGCCTCGGAAAATGCGGGATCACTTTCTGGTCTTTGATACTCGGCATGGTATGCAATGTATGGTCTGCAGTTCTCACTTCGGGAGATCAGTATAACAATTTTGTTGTATCTCGACTTTTTGCATGCCTCCTTGGATCTGCGGCTACAACAGGCAAGTTCTCAAAATCAAGACCTTTACTTCTGTCCATGGAAACAGGGCTAGCTAACAAGATATAAGTCGGTTCAACTACGGTCGTTGAAACTTTTTTCCTCCATGACCGTGGCAAAGCCCTTGGAGCTTATGTCGTCAGTGTACTTTTTGGTGTCGCTGCCGGCCCTACATTTTCTGGTTTTATTGTCCAAAATGTCGATTGGCCAGTGCAGTTCTGGTATGCTGCTGGTCTCTGTGGCTTCTCCGCTTTGCTTTGTCTTCTCTTTCTCGAGGAGACGGCGTGGCCTCGCCAATATTCGGAATCCGGGGCCGTCCCTAAATTGCCCAATCGGTATATTGCGCGGCGTGTTGCTGTTTATCTTTTTAACGATCGTGTAACCCCAAAGAGATCCCCTGCCGAGGGCTTGAGGCTCTTCCTCCTTCCATTCAGAATTCTGTGCACCCCTGTCATTGTTCTTCTAGGTATTTCACTGATGGCGTTCTTCGGGTGGCTTGTGGCCATTAGCACCTTGCTGCCGGTTTTCCTGCAGGAGCCTATTGAGCAAGGAGGATATGGATTTTCCCCTCTGCAAAATGCCGCCTTCAGCTTCGTCAGCTGGGCCGCCCTTGTTGCTGCGCAGACTTACGGCTACTTGGTCAACGACCGTCTTCCCCTGTGGATCTGTAACCGGAACGGCGGCCGCTGGCGACCGGAATACCGGCTGTACTGCCTCTGGGTCCCTGTGCTATTCGTGTACCCCCCGTTCCTAGGCCTGTACGGTGCATGCTTGCACTACCACCTCCACTATATGGTTCTGGCAGTGTCCGTATTTTTCATTGGCTTTTCCGGCATGAGCTGTGTTTCCCCGTGCATCAACTACGCCGTTGAATCGCTGGGCCCCGAGCTTGCCAATGAAACAACCGTCGTCCTCAACCTGTACCGACTCTTGTTCGGGATCGTGATTCCGTTTTTCATCGATCCGTGGATTGAGGCAATGGGTAACGACTGGGCGTTTGGATCGATGGCCTTTTTCACCATCTTTGCATTTATTCCCATTGTCGTGCTCATGATCTGGGGCTCCAGTGTGCGCAAACTGTCCTCTACAGCGGCCGAAGCCGGGACTGAAGATGACATAGCCGTTGCTTGATTCTGTGATTCGTCCTTGGTCGGGGTTGGTGTATGTGAGTAGGGATTTTGGCTGTGTGGTTGATACTTCCGCCTGCAAAGTCATTTAGTGGGGTACGGAGGCCTATTTACACATGCCCTCGCCTAGGTCGGCAGTTGGGGCCTTCTGAACGGAGAGAAATTGAAAATTGAATTTGAAATCAGATCAAGAGTACACTAATCGAATTAAAATTACGTAGCCTGCACTCTCTCCTCCGCACAGTTCCCGAATCTTGTATTCGGATCCGCTTTCTGGATCCCGCGGCTGCTCCCAGCAAAAGACCTGCCGTCCTCAGTGACCCATTTCCAGCCGGGGATCACGGCAGTTCGCGGTGTGCCGGTCCTACGCAGGAGGACAAAACACTCGGGCCTTAAATAGAGACCACAATGTACAAAGATCCCTCACCATAGCACTGGTACTTTTTTTTTTCTGGTCGTTATTGGTCTAATGTCATGCTGCCATGTCTCCCCTTTCAATTGTCATCGTTGGCGCTGGGCTCGGCGGTCTCTCGTGCGCAATCCAATGTAGACGCCAGGGGTTAGACGTCCTAGTTCTAGAAAGGGCTCTTGAAATCCTCGAGGTATGAGCTCCGTGTGCAATCGCTTAGAGTTTGGCTTTGTGGCATTTGAGATTCTATCGCTAACAAATTCCAATAACGCTTCTGCAGGTCGGAGCGGGAATCCAAGTCCCACCTAATGCAGGCCGGGTGCTCAAGTCGTACGGCCTCATTAATGACGTGCGAAAACACGCAATTGAAATCGAATCCCTCGAGCTAAGGCGATACGCGGATGGTTCACTGCTAACTGAACGGCCGTTAAACAAAGATCTTGTCGCTACTCTAGGGGCCCCATGGTTGTGAGTTCTACTCCAGGTTCCTCGTCGATTTTCCCACCTAAACGGCAATCCAGTGTTATCCACCGTGCAGACTACCACAAGGTCCTCTGGAATGAGGCGAAACGGTTGGGAGCGGAGATAAAGGTCAATGCTGAGGTTACAGACGTTGACATGCTGGCTGGAAAAGTTGTCTTGAAGTCAAGGGAGATAATCACTGGGGACGTCATTGTGGGTGCAGATGGTGAGTCCCTGATTGTCATGCGCTGCTACCAAGAAAGATCACCGCCCGACTGACCGCTGTGCCATGTGGCACTCTTTTCTTATTTAAACAGGTCTTTGGTCTGTGGTTAGAGACAAACTTTTACAAAGCCCGTCTCCTCCCTTCGAGACGGGCGATTTAGCGTATCGCGCAACGTTCACACTAGAGCAGCTCCAGGCATTGAACGATCCGGCGGTGGAACACCTTTGCGGACGCCACACTGTTAGTCTGTGGATGGGGCCAGGAAAACACTGCGTTTTCTATCCCATACGCGGCAGAAAGGAATATAACTTGGTTCTCCTCAGGCCTGACAATCTGCCTAGCGACGTGAGGACGGTCAATGGTGATATTGATGAGATGAAGGAGAGTTTCAAGGGCTGGGATCCGCTGTAAGTCGTTCCAGACCCGTTCCTCTCTTCAGGCGTGGGCTTAATCAAGCGTGTCACACTCAGGGTTACCAAGCTTCTTTCTTGCATTAGTTCAGTACTAAAGTGGAAGCTGTTTCACCACCAGGAGTTGGAAACTTGGCAGAAGGTAAGCAATGATGCTACAATCCACGATATAATGGCAAAGCTGACAATATGGGTGATTCTCCAGAATTCCACCACTCTCATTGGTGATTCATGCCATCCCACCCTTCCATACCAAGCGCAAGGAGCAGCAATGGCAGTAGAAGACGGAGCAGTGCTAGGATTGTTGCTGGGCAAGCTGCAATCCCGTGAGCCGACTGGCCCCGGTTCAGAACACATCCAGAAGGTCCTGCGCCTTTTTGAAAATCTGAGAAAGCATCGAACGAGCGTCAATGTTCAGGGTGCCGTCCATAATAGGTGGTTCTACCATTTGCCGGATGGGGAGGACCAAGTCAACAGAGATCGTAGTCTCAAGGCTGTTGACTGGCGCTCCCCCAAGGTTACTGCGTACAAATGGGCCTCTCCTGATTACCAGACCCAGCTACTCGGCCACGATGTGTTGCAGGAGGCTGAAAACGAGTTTGAGCTCTGGTGGCACTCAGCGAATGTTTGCTCTCGGTATTAGTGCGAAGAATTTCCCCCGTCTACTGGGTGGTTTTGTGTGTATCAGTCAATTACATCTGCCGTAATCAAACCATTTTATACGTACGTTTCAACAACTGTCGGTAAAATCAGCTATAGAATACCTCTTCTCAGAGCATGAATCAAGACCGCTCGCAGCTGTCCACATCTACGACGTGAGAAGAGAGTCAAAATGGGGTTAGGCCATCGCGAATTATGACGGTATCCAGCAAAATGCATTGAACACTGTATCATTCCAACCGCCATATGGTAAAGGCTGCAGTGACTAGGGAACCTTGGTTTTCTCGCTGTGAAAGACGGGAAAGTCTAAATCCAGCGCACCGGAAAGCCGTGTCCGCAGCTCCACCACGGGATTCCGTCGTCTCGCCGTCCGTCACGTTCGAAGTTATATCATTGTGTTTGGTCGCCCCCGCTTACGCTTGCAATGCCCAGAAGACGCGTGTTGGATAGTACTGCTCTCAATATAACTACACAGATAACGATACGAAAATGGTGAGCGTGCCCCCAACCCAAATTGCAGTGTCAGTCCTCGCTTTGGGTGAAACTTTTCTCTAACCCAGTATGATGCATCCACGGGCTTCTAGGCTACTACATTTGAGACGCCTGTCCTAGTGGTCGGTGCTGGACCAGCCGGGCTGATCGCAGCTCTGCAGCTAGCTACAAATGGGACTGCGTGTATTCTCGCAGAGCGAAACATGGAAACAACCAAGTGGCCCAAGATGGATGTCACGAACTGCCGGAGCGTTGAGATCCTGCGCCGTCTTGGTGTTTCCGACGGCTTGAGAGAAGTTGGTAAGGCCGTTGACGTCCCATCTTGCGTCCAGCGACAAAAAGGACCGTCCCGCTGATCGGTACCTAGGTGTCGCTACCCACTGGTCCTTTGATGTTCTTTTCAGCACTGGCCTTGGGGAAGGCAAAGTTCTGGCTAAATGGGTGCGATTGTACCATTGACCCCCGTGACATTACCGTAGTTCGGCGTGCTAAAATCCTCCTCGTTGCATAGAGTCTACCGTCTCCCGATGACTGGTGGAAACGAATAAAGAACAACAATGACGGTTCCATGCCGCGTGAGCCGTATCAGCGTTGTTCCCAGGCCATTTTTGAGGCGTGGCTGAAGCCCTATATCCAGCAGACTCCGCTGATCGACACTCGCTTCGGGTGGAAATTGGAGAGTCTCACGGAACATGAAGATCGCGTAGAAAGCGTGCTCACAGATGGCGACGGGGTTCAACATACGGTCGTTTCGAAATATGTCATTGGATGCGATGGCGCTGGAAGCCGAGTTCGACAATCGCTGGGAATCACCCTGACGGGAGGTCCCGTGTAAGTGCCCTGGCATAACAATAGCGCAGCTGTTTTATAATGACTAATATCTGCAGTCCCGGCGCAATGTGGCTGATCCACTTCAAATCGAGAGATCTAGATCGGCTTCGAAGTCAAGGGCAGTTCTGGCACATATTCTTTACAACTGGGCATGTGATCATTGCCCAGGATGAGAAGGATACATGGACAGTGCATACTCCAATTGAAATTGGTGCTAGTGTTGAGAATCTTGATCCCCGCCAGGCGATCTATAATGCTCTTGGAGGCGAAAAGTCCCCATTTGTGATTGACATCGATGAGATCCTCGTGACCAGTGTCTGGCGGCCAATGATCTGTATCGCAGACAAGTACTCATCCAAAGGAGGACGAGTGTTCTTAGCTGGTGACTCGGCACACCAAAACATCCCAACAGGAGGCTACGGGATGAATACCGCTGTGGGTGACAGCTTTGATATCGCCTGGAAAATAAGTGCCGTCTTAGGGGGATATGCTGGCAGTACCCTTCTAGATTCATACGAGCAGGAGAGGCTACCTATTGGAGCTCGCAACATAGAGCGATCTGGTGTTCATCATATGGTTCACGCCACATACTTGCAATGGTGCAGAGAATCGCCTGGCCTAATCACCTCGAACACGCCAGAGGGCAAGGAACTGCGCAAACGCCTCGTCGATCACGTACGTCTGCGAGATGGAGAAAACCAGGACCATGGAATTGAAATGGGTTATCGATATAATGCATCTGGCGTAATCGTGCGTGCCGACGACGACACCGATGAGCCTCTGTGGACAGAGCGAGGTTACGTGGCATCAACATGGCCAGGCTCCCGTGCGCCACATGTGTTTCTGCAAGACGGAGGAACTAGCATATTTGATCTCTTTGGAACAGGCAAAGAGTTTACGCTGGTCGACTTTACTCCCAATGGGCGGTTTATTGAAAAGTTTAGCCCAGTGCTGAAGATCCGAGGAGTACCATGCAAGACGGTTCACCTACCTTCAGAGGGACATGTTCGCAAAGTCTGGGAGAGGGACGCGGTGCTGGTCAGGCCAGACGATCATGTCGCTTGGCGGTCATCACTCTCTGGAAACGTCGGTGACGTTGATCCGGACAACGTACTGAACAGCGTGTTGGGTGTCTGGTCTCAAAAATCACATGTGCCCTCTACTCCTCTGAGTGGCCGAGAAGGGCCCTTTACATCGACCGTTGGAGATGTGGCGATCGATACCATTGAGGGACTAGGGAAGTTTCAACAGTAGAGCGCTGTATAACTTAGGCACAGAACAGAAGTTTCCAATTCGAAGTCAAATAGAATAGTAAAACAGTTGTACATCCACTTGCTCACTGAGTTATCATTTCTTGGTTGGGCTCGTGCTGAATTCACTTCTTCAGTATGCTACGCGCGTAGAAAGGCGAATCGTTCCTACTCTAGTCCAAGATCTGAATGAGGGGCAAGTTCGAAAAGCCTCCAGTTAACTAAGCAACAGAGGTGACAAAATCTGAGCACCTCACAAGCTCACCCACAAGGAAATTCTCTCTGGAGCAGCACCCGTCCCCGTATCAACCCCGCACTCGCGCGCAGGAGAATACCCAATAACAAGATATCTCCAACCGGACAACGTCGGCACTCCGTGAAGGCACGCCTACTCAGCGGCGCTCCCCCCGGTCTGCCGTATCGCTAGCTGGATCTGCACTCAGGTCGCATGTTATAAAACTGTCCCCTTAGCGATAATCCGTACTGCCGCACTCTCCCATATCACAAGTTCCTCAATTATCTGATATCTCACATTACGATGCCTTACCTCTATGGTTCCGTTGACTATGGACACCTTTGTGTTCTTGCTGGATGTTTAAGCCTTGCGTATATTCTATATATGCGGTACGGCGGTGGGATAAGCTCAGTGCCAGGGCCATGGATAGCCTCAATCACGGACCTGTGGCGTGCCTCTGCCGTGAATCGTGGGCAGTTTCATATCGTGAATCGCAAGCTCCATGAGCAGTATGGGCCAGTGGTTCGCATTGGCCCCCGTTGCGTCAGTGTAGGAGACCCGCGCGAGGTTTCAACTATCTATTCCATCCGAAATATTTTTGCAAAGGTAGGGGTGATTAATCCTTCTGCTGCACGGCATAGTTCTATTCTTTTGGGAGTACTGATAAATGCTCGTGTAGTCACGCTATTATCATGTCCCGCGGGTCATTGTCAATGGCCAGCTGGTTAGTGGCCTTTTCGCACTCACTGATGAGGGACTTCACAGTAGGGCAAAGCGCCCGGTTGCACACGCCTACGCGATGTCAACGTTGAAAGATTATGAGCATCTGGTGGACCGGACATCGATCTTTTTTCTGAAACGCTTGGATGAACTATTTGCTGAGACCGGGAAAGAATGTGACCTGGGCGAATGGCTGCAGTGGTATGCATTTGACGTTATTGGCGAAATCACATTTAGCCGTCGGCTAGGCTTCCTAGAGCAGGGAAGCGATATTAATAATATGATCTCCACTCTCAAGGCAGCGGGATGGTATACAGCGGTTCTGGGGCAGATTCCCTGGTTGGACTATCTGCTTACCAAGAATTGGCTCGCAACGAGACTTTTCCCACGACGAAAGGGAATGGCGATTGTACAATTCGTCAGCACCTTTGTGGAATCCAGGTTGACCGCTGAGAAGACGACTCATACGACGAGACAGCAGCATGACTTTCTTTCAAAGTTCTTGGCAGCTGCTCAGAACCATGCTAAGAATATACCATCATCATTCTACCTTGGTTGGTCGATGTCCAATATCAACGCAGGCTCAGACACCACTGCTATTTCCCTTCGGGCCATCTTTTGTAAGCACCTTAACTGTTTTGTTGTATTGGGGCTCTGCGCTTACCAACGTTTCCGTGGAAACTTGCAGACTATCTCATGAGGACTCCTCATGCCTTGTGCAAGCTTCAAAATGAGTTGAATAACGCCACGTTGTCATCAGTTCCACAGTGGAACGAGACCAGCAGCTTGCAATACCTAGACGCTGTGGTAAAGGAAGCTCTACGTCTTCATACGCCCGTCGGTCTCATTCTAGAGCGCATAGTACCTGAGAATGGTACCACAATCTGTGGAAGGCCATTCAAACGGGGCATAATTGTTGGCTGCAACCCATACGTTGTCGCCCACGATAGCAGTATCTACGGCAAACAGTATGATGTTGATGAATTTTGGCCGGAAAGATGGCTTGAAGCGGACGAGTTGACTCGGAGCGAGATGGACCGTTGCTCTCTGGTATTTGGAAGCGGAAAGCGCACCTGCATCGGCAAGAATATCAGTCTCTTGGAGATCAAGAAACTAGTTCCCCTCCTACTACTCCGTTATGAGGTAAGTTATATGACTCTGGGCCTATGTGTGAGCTTGCTCCTAACCATGCTTAGATTTCTTTTTCTGAAGCCAGAAAGCCTTGGGATATATGGAACTCATTCTTCATGCACCAGGCTGGGTTCAAAGTGATATTAAAGAAGTATGATATATCCGACCCGTGCAGCGGTGCAAGATAGCGGTATCCACTCGGCTTTGCTTGTGATTGATAATGAGAGGCTGTGAGAATATAATACCCACTTTGATCTATTTCAGCTGGTTCCGCATGCGTAGGGTCGAGGTTATATTGGTATTGAGCGAAGGCAGAGGAGAGATGGTGGCGTGCTCTGGGAATAATGATTGGCAGGCAACAGAAAGTAGTTGGGTTCGACGCGCTAAAAATTGACATTGTCCCACGTTCTGACATATATATAACTGCCTAATGAGGCCATTCATTGCCAAGCATTGGCCATCTAGTCAAGAGCAGTGGCAGCCGCAGAAGACTATCTTCCAGATAGAGACTGAATATGCGAAATTATAGACGGGTTAGTGTATCTTGACCTTGGGTAAACTTATTCCCTGAGTGATAACCATATTGGCCTTGTAATTGCGGTGAGACAAAAGCACATGCAATGATCTGCTGGATAGGTTTTGTCGCTGATAGCCCGAGGTATGTAAGATGGCGGGTCAAATACATACTCAATGTTGCACCATAATGCCAGTACTCTGAAAGACATTCTTTACACTAGTAGAGTTATCAATACTAGGTCTATTATATTTTAATATATATTAAAATATTAGAGATTGTGATTGGTAGTTTTAGTATTTTTGGAAATATTATAGTATTTAGCTTTTATTATCTTTTTTTTTGTAATGGCTGATTATATATAGTTTGTTTTAATAAAGATTTATATAATTATTTTATTTAACTACAGGCTGAAGTACTCTGTCTTTACTTTCTATCTACTTAGTCTTTAGAGTAATACTATAATAATAAAAGTAAATTAAATTATATAGTATTAATAGATTGCTTTAGAATAAGTTTTAAGTACTCTATTAAATCTACTATAGACTAATTTAAATAGCTTGAGAATATATAGATCCCTGATTTAACTATAATCTCTTTCTTCTCTCTCTTTCTTGCATGCCCAGGGGGACTAATAATACCTTAGTGTTACGACACTCCAGTTGCCTGAGGTGTCTAACTCTGTAATCTCCCTGTAAGCTGCCTAAAGTAATTAACTTCTTACCTAGTCTTAACACATAATCCCAGTCCCTGGTACATGTAATACAACTTATAGATTAATTAAGAGCTATCTTTACTATATATAATAAAGCTATTACTTAAGTATAGTAGTTAAAGATATATTAGAATTTGTACTATACTCAAGACTAAAATTTATATTCAAGATAAAACTTAGAGATAGTAATCTTTTATAACTTAAATATAAGTAAGTAACTTAGATTAAATATAAAAAACTAAAAAATAAACTAGATATATATATAAGAATAAATATTCTTATATTTTTATATAACTACTAGTAGCTATTAATAGACTAGCTATCTCTGTTCTAAATAGCTATTATTAGTAGATATAGCTATTATATAGTAGATTAGCTATTATTTTTATAAATAGCTATTTATTATATAATACAGCAATATTTTCCAAGTATAATAAATTATTAGTTATTAGTTTAATTAACTCCAGAAATAGTTAGTTATAAGTATATATATATTAGTAGACTATATAAAATATAGTTAGACAGTTAGATTATAATATTATTTTTTTGTTTTTAAGATTTTTATTTTCTAAAAATATATAATCTCTATTAGTGCCCTGTAGATTTTAGAGTTTTTTTTTATAAATTATAGTCCTTTTTTCTTTATTATATCTACTAATAATAAAAAATAAAAAGCTAGATATAATAATTTTTTTTGCAAGTTTGGGTGAGTAAGAAGTAGATAAATTTATTAATCTAGAGTATAATTTCTAATAAAAAGTTAATTCTTGGCCTAAACTCTAATAAGAGCCTTGCAATTAATATCTGGGTTTATTTTTCTAGTCTGTTAAATTAATTTTTTATTTTTTTATTCTAATCTTTTTAATTTTCTTTTATTTTTTCTCTAAAAAAGTTAATACTAGATCTGGAGGTTGAAACCCTCCTAAAATCTTAATTACTATACTAAAAGATAAAAAAAAAAAAATTAAGTTTTTTAATCTTCTAATTTTAAATATAATAGAGAATTAAATTAGTTAATACTAAGAAATATTAAAGTTTAATAAAATTATAATATATTCTCTCTGAGCTTGTTAAATATCTAACCAGAATAATAATATATTAATAAATTAAAGATATCAAGTTCTTGTTCTTGACAATTATATATTAAAATATATATTAAAAATTTAGCTAATAAAAAAGATTACTTATTGTTAAATTTTTATTAATTATACTATGGATAATTGTAATATATATATATAAATAATATCACGAATTTTTATTATATTAAAATTGTAACTTCTTAATATTTTAAATATTACTTTGTTTACAGAAAATAAAAAATACTTTAGAGTATATATAGATTCTAAACTAATAATAATACATATATATATAATAAAATACCAAAATTCTTAAAAACTTCTAGTTATTAACTAGTTATAGAATTATATTATATTATTATAGCTATTAAATAATATAAATAAATTATTAATTATAGTATATACTTTATTTTCTATTTACTTCTATTATTTATTTTATTATTTATTTATATTTCTATTATCTATTTATTAGGGTAGTTATCTCAAGATATTTAAAAAAAAAACTTTAATATATATTTTCTTAATTATATTAAAATTAAGAAAGTATTATTACTAATAATATTTTTATTTATTTTAATAATTGTGTTTATTTACTGAGAGATACAAAATACTAAAGATTTAATAGTATTAATTATTAATACTATAAGACTTTAGATTTTAGTTTAATTTTAATTTAAAATTTTTTTTTTTTAGTCTTTTTTTATTTATCTAAATTTTATTCTTGCTTTTGCTAGAATATTAGTTTCTAGCTATTTGTTAATTTTTTACTTTTTATCCAGCCAGAGTATATATACTGCTTTATTTTCTTTTATATACTATCTATCTAGTAAACCAAGATTCTATTTTTTTAACTAGTTTTTTAATATAATATCTAGCATAGTGGCAGCACAAGATCTGGGAATTTATACTAGCCAATTCTTTTAATTTTATAAATAGTCTATAGATTAAAATATTAATAATAGCTATTAAAAATAAAAAACTAATTTTTTTATATCTGTCTCTACTGCTAAGTTTATTTTTTAGTCTTAAAAAATTTAAACTACTATAGATTACTATATTAACTTAGTCTATACTAGGCATGTCCAACTATTTTACTTTTTTAATCTAGAAAATAATAGCAGATTATATATATATTATACTATTAATATAATAATTATTTATATAATATAGTCTGCTGGGCCTAAGACTAGATCTACTACTATAAAAACTTATTTCTAGTCTAAAGATTATAAAAATTATTTTTAGTATAATTTTTAGTTCTACTAGAATTTTTTTTTTATATTATAGTATCTGCTTGCTGGCAGATATTACAGAGTAGTATCTATTTCTTATATTTTTAGATTATATTATCTAGATATTAAAATAATATCTGTACCTGATACCAGCTGTCTTGAAAATACTAATATATAGCAGTCTCTATATTTAAAATAGATTATCTATTAGCCTGCTAATCTAGGGCAGTCTACTATATAAGTATTAATATTATTAATTATCTACTAGTTCTATTCTGTCTAAACTGCCCAACTTTTTGCATAAAATTAATAGTACTTTATAGAATCTTAATATAGATTACTAGTTACACCACTAGGTGGTTAATTTCTATTTTAAAAATAGATATAGCTATAATCTATTCTAGTTTTCTATTTTATTACTATTTAAGTATCTAGACTTTCTTCTTGCAGCTTCCAGAGTCACTATAATATACTAGACTAGAGATAACTATAATAATTTCTTCTATAATATTTTTTATTTAATAGTAAATAATTATCCATGTACTGCTCTATAATTAATAGATAGACTCTAGAATACTAGAAATAGCAAAGTTATAAATAAGATCTTAATTAGAAAAATACTAGGCAGTATAATAATATATATCCTGCTGTATTATAATATTTTAAATTATTTAAGCTTTTTATAATAGTATGTTTTTCTTAAAATTAGAAACTAAAGCAGGTGGTAGAATCTTTATAAAAAATATTATTTAGCATGCCAAATTCTATAATAATAGAAGTAGTCTAATAGCTTTTAATATAATTAAACTATACTAATTAGATAATATTTATTAAATACCACCTGGTCTAGTTAATTAGCTATATATAACTAATTTAGAAATTTTTAAAAATACTATTAAATAGTCTGTTTTATTACTAGATTAATTTATTTATATTATTTTTATAGTAGTAGTATATATACTTTTACTAGTCTTATTTTTTTTAAGAGCTTTTCTTTAAGTAATATACTAAAATATAAAGAGCCTTTTAGAAATATTATTAAACCAGGATTTAGTAAAGCTAGAATAAGTAGTAATCTAAATATCAAACTAGATATAGAGCTCCTTGAGAATCTAGAATAAATAAATATAATTTTTAGTAATTAGTACTTACATAATAAATTAAATACTAGTTAAAATAAGTTAAGTTTAAATTAACTTAAAAAGTAATTATATTATAATTAAGTAGTTAATAATCTACTACTAATAATACTGCTGTACTTTAATAGCAAGTAGAGCAGTTGACCCAAACTCTTAGTACTATAAAAATTTATATAGAGCAACAGGGTCAAGCAGCGGTCAAAAAAATTCAAGTCTTGCAAGAAAAAATTAACCAAGGTCCAGGTATAGATAGTAAATAAATTAAACAATTCCAGGAGTATATTACTAAGCTCAAGAATAAGATTATACTAAAGACACTAAAAATCAGACTATCTAAGTTTTTTAATAATACCAGGGAGAAACTTTGGTTTTTTTTTATATAAATATAAATCTATCTAAATACAAATTAGTGTAAGATTAAAAATAATATAGATAAAGTTCTGCTTGCCTTTACTTATCTAATAGAGACCGTGTATAACTGGTTTAAATTCTTTGTAAAAGAGTTTTTAAAATTCCTAATCTAATTGCCAATTATTGCCGCTACAATATAAAACTAATTAAGAGATATTAGTTTTTTTATAAAAACTAGTTTTTTTTATATTCCCCAACTAAGCCCTTTTTTAAAATAATATATAAAATTGATATCTTTCTATTCCAGGTATAAGATAATTTGTTAAAACTCAGAGATATATTAGTTAATATTATTTTCTACTATTCTAAGTTTATTAATTTTTCTTTCTGCATTGTATATAGTATTAATATTTTTAAAAATAGCTTCTAACTATTTCTAGAAGTATTAATAGTTCTGGAAGATTTTTTAGATATTATCAGCTATATTATCATGACTTGTTGTTTGGTACTAAAGATAAGAACAGCCTAACTTTCTATAATACTATAAAAATAGATAGTTTAAAGAAAGATAGATGGGCTCTTTACAGGCCAACAAGGCCAGACACATGCAACTATAAAGCCTAGAATACAGCAACTTCTATAGCCCAAAGCTAATAAAACTTAATATAATATTTTCTAAAGAAGAAAGAGAATAGTATTACAAGAATAAACTATACTATAACTATAATAGACCAGGGCATTAATTAAAAAAATATAGATTAAAGAAAAGCTGGAAAAAGACTAGACCAGCTAAAAAACTAAATATAACAGAAAAAACAAAAACTCTCAGTGTAACTAAAATACTTAATATAACTTGAAAAACAGGATAGATTAAAGATAAGAAATAACTTGAGAATACTTGCAAAATAGTTAAAAAAATAAGAAAATAGTCAAAGAATCTTAAAGAAGAAATAATTCTCAAAAATACCAACGCGGAACAAGTTAAATATTAATAAACAGAAAAAGAATATAATACTGTTAGCAAGCTAGATTGGAGTAAGATATACAGCAAGTTTTCTAGGATTAATTAAAAATTTAACCTGCTTGATAAAATATTTGGAATACAGGTAGAAGGCTCTATATCTAGTAAAGAGAAATCTGCCCAAAGAACTAAAATCCTAAAAAATCTTAAAAAAAGATATTAGAAACAGAAAAAAGCTGTAATTAAATAAAATAAAATAGTCTACTGGGTAGATGACATAGTCAGAGATTTAATTAAGAAATTAATTTATTTTATTTAAATATTTTAGATAATTTTTTGTAAATGCCTATACTAGAATCTCAACTACTAAAAAATAAATTAAGAAAACTAGAAAACTTATCAAGAAAATTGCAATAAATATTCTACTATCTGTTAAACTTGCAAATAAAATAACATGAACTACTATTAATAATTTAAAAAGATATTTAAAAAAAACTCCATTTCACGATGTGACGGTTAAAAGGTGGCCGAAAAGGGCTACTTCTGCGGCCGTTTTTGGCGTCTTTCTAACCAGCTCCCGTCTTGGCATCGATCTTGGCATCACGTGTATATTCCCACGGCCGCAGGCTTTCCTCCACGCAAGGCCACGCTAGGCCACGCTTTCTGTTCCTGACCCGCAGTTTCAGAAAGCTCTTTTTGTTCAACTTCTCTTCCCCAGCGAAGTCTGGCTCCGGTCGCTGGGGAGGGGAGCCATTTTCAGCTCCCCCTTCAACCATCATATTCTCTCCAGTTCTAAGCCATTTCAATGGCGGCTGTTTTTCTCCCTTTTCCAACCTTCCTCCCACAGCATTCGCAGAGCTCTTTTCCATCCTTTCAAAACGTTCTTGTCCACGAAACCACCCTCCTCTTCCCCATTTTACCACACTCTGTCCCCTACCGATTCTCTGCAGTACTTGACCATGGCGCCTCCCCCCCGACCGGTCAGATATGGTGACAATGAGGATGAGAGCGATGCCAGCTCCGACGTGAGCGAGATCTTTTCAGAGAGCGAATCTGAGAGCGACTCCAGCAGTGATCCAGAAATCAACAGTGACCTTTCAGATGGGGAAGATGAATCTGACAATGACAAGGCCTTTAATGATAAGGGCTAGCTACCCCCTGAGCATTACAGGGCACAAGTACAAGGCCTTAATGTCTCTCAGCTTCAACAGAAACAGTACAGCGACGGGACCCTGGAAAGGCTTGATAAGACTTGCATGTACTAAGATAGGTAGGTGACTCCCTGCACACGCAGGACATGACAGAAGATTATTGACAGCTCAACTAGATACTGTCAGTATATTAGTAAGGACCCAGTGCAGCACTGGCGATGGATCTCAGACTTAGACAAGACAGTCCGCTTCCTATATACATTCTTTAGCTGGTGGTGTGATATCCATCACGGCAAAAATAGTCACTACTGCCCTGGGATTCAATACAAGAGCTCGCTTGAGTCATTCTGGAAATGGTGGCACCTTATTCTCAAGCAGAAGACTGGGTCCGGACTGGTGAGAGACACTATTATCAAAGTTAATAATATAAGCACAAATTTCACTTGTGCCCTGGTTCAAGAAACCACAGTTACTCATCCCATCCAGGTCATCACCATCGTCGCCAAAGAGAAGAAGTTGGAAGAAGACCGGAAACCAAAAAAGAACATGTACATCAAAGACATTACAGAGTTTGCGCGTGTGCTCTTAACCACCACAGCGATGACATTTCACATCGGCTGGCAGCGTATCCAACTCCTTTTCTTTTATCAGCTTGCCGCGATTACTGCAAGCCATCCATCAGCCCTCCTCTACCTTCACTATCAGGACCTACAGCTGACCCTAATCCAGAATCCACAAGGCGGACGCCCTTGACTCTTCATTTTCTTAAAGCCCAACATGACAAAAAGGTTCCTTGGTAAGAAGACAGCGTAAGTATCCTTAATTCTTCTAGATCCCTAAGTCACGGCTCCCTGACAGGAATAAGCAGGAACAAATTTAAAATTCCCAAAATCATTTTCAACCCCATACTTGTTCTCAGTCCCCATGTGTGCTTGCTGAGCATGCTCTTCCATCTATAGATCTTCAAAAGGTCTTCTACTATGGGACCCATTCTCAATGGTCCAGAGAAGCTCTATAGCCTGGGGGTCCTAGAAGGAAAAGGGCAGCAGGAGTTAAAGCTAAAAAATAAACTACTGAACAAATTCATCTTCTACCAGGTGGAACAGCTGGCTACAGGATATTAAATTGCATTGGGGAAGAGGCTAACAACATCCACTGTGCAGTCCCGGATGTGAACCACCAGTGAGATTACTAACTTTAATCAGATTACCCAGCCATACTTGCTCCGCTACACCAGAGCTAAGGAATTTAATAACAGTGGTCCATATTCCCCCTACTAACAGGTAATTGGCTACTAACCAAATAAATAGAGGAGGTTACCAATACTCTCCAAAACCTCATCCTCCAGCACTCCAACATGCGTACCTTCATTCAACATTATAAAGTAGATATTAACATTAATGTCTAGGGCATTATCCACAAAACTAGATCACAAACCTTGTTAGTTTAATTCACCTGCTCGTTGAGTGCCTTAATTAACCCTGATCAACCTTACCAACTCTCCTCTAAAGAATCCAAGTCCCTTAATAAGCTGCCCAAAGTTTATACTTGACAAAACACCGTGAATGAACACAAGCAGAAATTCAATGACCGCACTGCCAAGGCAGAGCATGCTAATATTACATGCCACGTCGCCTTTGGCCATCTTGACACAAAGGCGCTTTCCAAACACCACTGTCAACTCCAGGCGAAGACGGAACTTTTCCAGGATCAGGCCATGGAAGCCAAGCAGCAGTATAACAAAGCTCTCCATGAACTGCGTAATGAGAAGCAACAACAGCGGAATCAACAGGTCCAAGAGAACCTGAAGCGATACCAAGACAAGTAACCCGTGATTAACCTAGAGCGTCAACTCTCGGGGAGGCTCATGGATACCAAGGTCATGGGGGCTCTTGAGCAGAAGGGCTCCATGCCTCTGCAGCATCTAAGGATGATCAACACCATCCTGACCATCCCGGGTACCACCCTGGAAGCGGAGTATCAATGCCAGATTGACGCGATTGTTGCCATGACCGCCTTCTGCGTTGTGGAGGAGGGGCGGCCTACTCCTCAAGCTCAGCCTTGCCACCGACCGCTCCCTGAGGCTGATAATTCTTGCCATTATGCTAAACAGCAGCAGCAGTTAGTGGAAGACGAGACCGAGATTGTCCTGCGCGAAGCAGTGGAGTCCGTGCGGATTGCATCTCCCAACCAACAACCGCGAATCTGCTTTGTTTGTTTGGGGAATCCCAACCTACTGCTCCTTGATTAGCTAACATAGTATAACACCCCCGGGTCACTCACCAGGCATTTTCTCCGACACCACGTCAACCCTCCCTGGCCAGCTGAAGGAATTGATTATAATATTTGTAACAGGGGGTGTAAGCTTTGTCAAGGGAAGCCACTTTATCATAAATTTGATCTTGTAAACCACGCGGAGCAGTGTCATGGAACCATCATGCGAGGTAGCACTTGGAACAAACTAGCATTAAAATATCAACATACTTATTTAGATTAGATGTTATGACCATAAATGCTGACTGTTTCTTTTCTTTCTTGTCCTTACTTTCTTTATTCTTTTAGCATATTTAATTGATTTCAGTGGCCCAAGACATGAGGTTTTTGCAGTTTTTTTCATCTTTAATCTCCTGTTGAAGTAAGGGACTGAGGCCCACTGTAACTTTTCAAAATCTACGGTGATTTTTATGAGGCGATAACCGTGTGACAACTATGTATGTGGTGTCCCTGGGGGGTAACTACACCCTATAAATTAAGGGCATATATGCCGCACTCCTATCTACTCAGCCATCAATCATATCAACTTTGGGAACCACCAGGGGTGCACAGGAAGAATGCAATGTGTCATCTTAGATTACCTACTCTACAAAGTGGTAGCTTCGGGCTACTTTAAGATAACTTAGTCCCTACCATAATTGCTGGTGATCACTTTTATTAGAGAGAAGTAGCACAATATGACCTCACCCCCATCCCTGCCAAGTTGCCATAAGTGACACGCACATATCAGATGCAAATCCCGGAACCTCATCCAAGATACTGTTATCAAAGATAGGTGCGGTACCAGCCCTTAAAGCCGACAAGTTGGTGTTGACTAGTTAAATAAGATCATCCCTAAGACCCCGGTGATGGCAAGTAGTTGATTAATATATCTCAGTTACCATACCAGTAAATAACGCTCAATCCAGATTCTCCATAAAGAATAAATAAAAGTATTCCTTCGCCTTAGCCCATAATCCCTCCACCCAAAAGTAGTCTCCTTGGGTGTATATCTGAGCGTGGAACCAGGCGGGTTGGATTAAGCTTTTCAGGGAGAACACTTAAACCAGGGGGCACTCTTCATCAATACTCTGTTTAAACTAGAATAGCTGGTACTGGAATTGCTCTAATAATAGAGGTCTAGAGGCTTAAAATGCAATGATATAGATACCAGAATAAAAATATTCCAGCATTCCCTTCACCAAAATCAGATCCCAATCACTCACTTTAACTTCTCCAGATTTTTCCTGTTTGATAAGCCTTACCTTCTAAAGACTTCTAACATGTAGAAGATCATACCATGAAATTTCCTGTACAAGCGCGCTCAAAATACTCCAACTGCAGACAGATAATATTTCTATGGGCGGGAAAAGTCTCATCTCCACAGATAATTATTAGGTCGCTATAATCAGAGCTTAGAAATAAGCTACTTCACCATTAATATGTGCCTCTGGGCCATCTAATATCAAACATAGCCATACCAAGAAATCATGTCATGAATTTGTCTTCCTCCATGGGTTTCTGCTGCTATCTCTGCTTCTGGAGAAGAGTACTCCTCTGCTCGCACCCTAACTGATTTCTTCTGCTTTACTGGCATTATGAGTTACTTCATTGGAGTTGTATAATTTCACACCCATCAAGAGAGAAGAATCAAGGAATGGCGGGGCCGTTGAGGTTCACGAGAACGAGACCACGTGATGCCGCGTAAGTGCCTGATGCGGCCAGAGCTGACTGATCAGCTGCCATCTGCATGGCTCGTGCATAAATAGGGAGGGAAGTTCCACTTGCATGCCAAGCCAGTTCGGTCTTCCAAGGCCAAGGACTCACAGGCTGTGCGGGCTCGCTCCATCATGGCATAAATTAGCCACGGGGCGATCCTGAGGCTCTCTTTCATTCTCTCCCGTCGCTTGAAAGCAACTCACCCACACCCACCTCCACTTATCTTCCTCAACCGCTTGATAATTTAAGAACCTTCCGCTCGTCATGCAACTCTCCGATGATGACAGCATCCAATACTGGTGATAAGATACGCCAAGTATGAACTCAACCTCACAAGGGCAGCGAGTTTCCTGAGTCCACCCAGCATTGGACCCAGCCAAGTGACGGTCCATTCTCATATGAGTCATCGGCTTATAGCGCCTCAGGCTTCCCATCAACTCACAGGTAGATGGAGATTCGAGCAGGTTCTTCACACGCAAACGCTCCTGCCAAGCATTTCCTCAAATAAAACTGGACGTTCATTGGCCCACAAGCCCTTCGCTGAGGATATGGTGGGGGCACGGGTTCCGCAGCCCAATCTGGGAGCAAGGTTTACCTGGCCAAGTTGGCCAGCTATCCCACTCGGCTCACTGAACGCAGCTTACAGGCTCCGTAGGGTCATGGGTCTTGCAGGCCTGGCTGTGACGGATCGCCTCAGCGAGGTTTCCCGACACTCTTAAAACACGTGACCAGGTCTCTCTAAAATCTTTGTAATATTACTGCCTAAAAACTTCAGGTGGAAAAATGCCCACTTTCATTTTGCTCAATTATCAAACAAAGCCGAAAATTTCAAATCCTGTTAATAGCTGGGTTATATCTCATAAGAAGGCTAAGCAAGAGGGCACCAATCATGTAAAACCATTCACGCAGATGTGTTCCTTCTCGGAAGTATTCAACCATGAGATGTAGGGATCTTGGTAGCCTCCATGCCATGGTGGCCGTGGGGCGGCCCGTGGCTCTTTCTTAGGACTAATCTTCAGCGTTGTACGGAGTAGCTGCAAGCCACTCATGTAGCCATTCCAGCCTTACTAATAAGCAGGTGGCCAATTATTCACTTTCTAAAATCCACCAGGGTCCCAGCCAATGGGGTCGACGGCTGTTGAGGTCTTGATTCCAGACCAGACTCCAGTTGGGGGATCCAAGGCTATGTTGGTCGTAAGACCACGGTCTCCGGACCCAGACAGCCAATACCCCCCTGGCTTGGAGCCCTGTGGCCCAGACGTGTGGCCTAAGAACGGGCGCCTCACACAAGGGACAAGGAACACTATCAGTCCTGAGACCGCGGTCGCCAGACCGGGTTGGTCCTAAACCAGTTGGCTCGAGGTTGTGTTTGGTTCCAGACCAATGTTAACCTGGACGCAATCGCCTACGCACTTATCTAACATTCAATTCGCTCAACCCTTGGCCAGCGACCAGATGTGGAGGACCTCGGTCAGGTGACTCAGATGGTCCCACACCTGTGGTGGCATGCCCTCCATGGTCACGTGCCTATTCTTGCTTTGTTTATTCAGACAAGCTCAAGCACATGGCGAAGCCGCTCGATCAAAGGTTTTTTTGCGGTTTGGGTGAATGCAGGCTAATTAACTGCTTTTAGGAGAATCTTTCCAATACAGATATTTATACCAATTTAACCATGCTCTTTTTGCATTGAGCATCTGATTTTCTTTACCAAAGCTATTCCACCCTGGAAGGACATTTATTTCGCGGTCTGTATCTAACATTAACTGCAAGTCATGCTTGACCACTAAAACACAAATTCAATGCTGCTAGCTCAGCGCCCAAGCCTCTCCAGATAAAATATTCAGGAAAATATCTAAGGCGCCTAAATCCTGCTTGTCTTTGACAATTAACTCTAACATGACAATCTTAAGGTGTTGTTTAAATTCTCGAAGCAAGTAGTCTCCTTGGGTGTGACCATACTCCTACTCAAGTCAGTCCCACTTATTCTGGACACTCTGACTCCAAATACCTGCTCCTTCCACAGCCGATTCAGGATCCCGTCGGTACCGCTTAAGGTAATTTTGTATCTCCGCGGGAGAGAATTTTTGGCCTGAAACACGTTGGGCAAACTCAACCAAAAGCACCCAAATATTGCCTAGCAAAGTCACAACACCCTCAGAACCTAGGTTAATATCCAGAGCCTTCTCTATATCAACAATATCATCATCAACTGCTACATAGCCCGGCGCATAGAATGCAAAGAACAGTCTTTAGATAACAGGTATACTGGTGTGCGTAAACTCAACTTCCATGTCCACGCGGCCAGGACAAACCAAAGCTTCATCAAGCCGGTCCCGGTAGTTTGTCATCATGATAACAATGCAGCCCTCTTTCACGCCTACACCATCCAGCTCATTGAGTAACAAGGAGAGAATAATGGGTCCCATTGCCGCACTCACCACCTGGTTGTCAGCCTTCCCTGTGTCGTGGATCTTCCCATCAGCCTTCACATCATCTGTGCAAGAAACCACATTGATTTGGTAATTCGGGAGGCCAGAGCCATCAATATCCTTAAACAGAATTATACATCGCTCTGGAAGGCTCCGGAAGAGGAGAGCCAACCCATTCTCATCCACGTTGCGGAGGCTGAAACAATAGATATCAAGGCCAAAGCAGATCGCCGCACCTTCACACAAGCTGGACTTCCCTGTGCCTGGAGGACTGTATAAAAGATAACCACATCAGTAGGGAATCAAGCAACGTTTATACCACACCTGAGTTAATGGTAGAAGGAAGTCCTCCAGGTCTTTCATAAACGCGGATTTCTGGTCATCGTCGAGAATCACCGACCAAAGTGGACGGTGAACGTTGGATTGAGTAGGCACCCACTGCCAAGTCCCGTCTCGCATACCGCGGTAGACAGTAATACAGTTAATTTCGCCTTGGATCGATTGCCTTTGAATATCTTGAAGGAGCTCTTTCAAGAGGCCCAGGTTCCACGGGGCCGTACAGAGTAGAAGGTTCTCCATAGAAGAGGCCCAGATGTTGGATGAAAGTAATAATAATTTGCGAAGAAGAGCAAACATACGCCCTTGATACCAAAAGGTATGAAACCTTTCCTTTTTAGGGGTGTATTAGATCTTCATGATCTTATTTACCATTCAAAAACACCACCAAAATTTCAATGTATTTCGGCTCAACCCCGGTTGCATTTCCCCCAAACCAGATTCTTCCCGCTCGCCTTGCCCTGCCTTGTCTTCTACAAACCACGGCGCACTGTAGCTCGTCCTGGTGCCCACAATGCATTATACTATGTAACTCAAGCACAGATGTTTGGATACCCATTTCATGGTCTGGCTGTATAGAGTGTCTTAATACATGATCTCCACCAATGCAGTATATTTCAGAAGCTGAGCTTGGATTTTATCAGCCAACATTAGTAGTGCAAGTATGACACGTGACCAGATCATAGCCAACAAGAAGATGTAAACCAAATAGCATGATATATCAATGGGGCGACGAAATCTAATAAGCCACAAGAGAACATTATAGCCAGGCACCAGGCTATTAAGTAAGGCCTTAGCCAATAGATTCAAGTGAGGAGAGGACATTGGCAGCAAGTTAAATTTAGGAGCTTGTAGAACAATATTATGGCACAGGAACCTGGGCGGAAGTTATATACAAGTTATATACAGATCATGGTGCTTCCATTATCAATTTTACACTATCAGTAACCAGCACTGAATTCTTTAGATACACACCATCATCTAATAATCAACAAAGAAATACTTCAAGTAATCAGCACTTTCTACAGGCCTGGCCCCACAGTACCGTGCCCCACAGCAGAAGATATGGAAATGGTCTTTCAAGCATAACATAATAGTCTCGGGCAGCAGCCTCATTCCACCATTACCCCTCCAATGTTGCCTCCCCCTTTGCATTTCTTTTTATAAGCTAGATATGGTGAGAAACAATCCCCCAGTACCTTTTACCTAGTTCGTCTGGTGGCCATCTGTCCAGTCTAGGCTAAGATTTACTCGTACATCTCCATTAAATTACTACTATAGTAGGTGACAGACACCCCTTCACAATCCCAGTCCTAGCTAAGTAATGCCAGTCATCATCAATAATTCCATCACCCTTCAACCCCCACCAAACCTCTAAATCACCCCATTTTTATTACCCTAACCACTAAACTAGATAAAGGATCTTGCAAACTTTCTCCCGGGCGCATCATAGAAGGTAATAGGCGCAAATACCTCAGTTTGCAACAATGCAGCTCTTACAGAGAAAGTAGTCACCTTTTCCTCCTCCCTACCGGACCCGGTGAAGAAGTGTGGACTACAGGCTTGGAAAATAACAGATAATACAAAATTTCTTAATAACTCTGGGTATCTAATCCCAATTCGCGTAATAGAAAATACCCCTCAAATCATCAGGGGTCCGGAACTCATTCCTGGATCAGAACCCATCAAATTTAAGGCAGGTATTACTATAAATAACTACCTTTACTATCTCCTTGGCATTCCAGCGGACGCGAAAATCCATGCCAAGATTAGATAGTAAGAGGAATTTGTCTTCTATGGGAAAGGGGAATTACTACTAGTGCTAGTAAAAACAATATATGCATGTGTCAACTCCTGTTAATTCATCCCGCCGTAATGGATAACTGGTTGAATGTGGTGGTCAGCGCGGAGAGTCCGTCATCTAAGAACTCACAAGACATACCCAAAAGGTCCGGTTCTACAACAGGATATGCAGGATGTCCGCTTGCCTGAGCAGCAATAAAAATCTAGTACTCAATAAAAGCAATAATTTCATCCACCAATTCTACCGGACTGTCCGACGGGATTCCAATACCACTGCTCAGGTCTAGGAACCCAAAAAACTGAGCTGAGGTCTCGCTCGACTCCAAGAACACCTCCGGTTAAGAACACCCTAGTGGCCATTCAAACCTTGAGCGCTTTGCTCGCTCTTCCAGAAACTAACTCATACAGATGCATTTTTAGTTTCTGGCAGGCCCCCACCAGCTCTTCATCTGAACAAATTCTCTCCAATACATGGACAATAGAATCTCATTAACTAGGGCAGGCAAATGTTCCATTTAACAACAATAGAACAATCTCCAAATAAAAAAAATACAGCCAATAATCCCCAGCTGGGATATTAGCTCAGGGGTTGGTTCAGATATTAGACCGTTGCATCACACTGCGTACAGTTTCTCAAAAATTTAAAATTTGATACCATACACAACATACCATGCGGCCTTGCTTTTATTCTTGAGCCAAGGACAAGCCCTAGCATATTCCAAGTAATAAGACCCACCCTGATCAGTCAGGTCCCCATGGTATAAGACATCTAGCCAAAAAGAGATTTTATTGTTTTGAATTTTCCAACATTCAAAGTCGTCCGCGAGTGAAAGGGCACATAATCCAGCCAAGAAGTAGGCAGTCAGAGTTTTTTTTTCCATAACTAGGTCAATGGTCAGGATACAGGGGTCTTCATACCCATCACCAGTCAATGCGTCCCACTGGTACGTGAATCAAGATATCTGATTTTTACTCTTATCAAGCAACCTCAGTGCATCTTGGACTAAGTCGGGAATTTTGATCAGCTAAAATTCCAGGTTCAAAACCGTATTGGAATCATCCGCCAATAAGGGCAGTGTAGATGGCAGTAACAGCTCGGAGGTTGGAAGAGGTGCTTGAATGACCACTTCCGCACCAGTCAGGCAGTTGTCTGCTGAGGGTGTCAACCAGCTGTGTGCTGAAGGTGTCGTCAGCTTGTCTGTTAAGAGTATCGCCAGCAGTGACCGGAGGGTCTAAAATGCCGACTCAAGTTCATTACAATAACCAAGTAGGCACAATCAATCTTCATCGCGAATCTTCGCGATCATGGTGGCCGCTTGGAGTATTTCTTGGACACGCGTCATAGTAAAAGTCCGAATAGAGTGGGTTGAATTAAGCAAACTTGAGAATAAATGCTAGAATAAATGCATGACCTAAATAAGGCCCCAAAGGATGCAAAAATTGTGGGACTAATTACGCGCAACCAGTCCCACAATTTTCTCATAGCCTTCAACCCACCATTAACCAAGCACTTCGAGCGGCGCAGTCAGACCTTAAGAGAAGGAACCACCCCTGTCAGAAATGGTTGGCTCACTCCTCATGGAATTAGCAAGACTCGCAGCGCTTGCGTTGCCAAGGGGTTCATAAGCACGACAAGAGCCTATCAAGACTGATATCTATAAAGCCGTCAGCCTCGCCCTCACCGCATGTTGACGCCGGCGTTAATCTTGTTACTCAAGCCTCCCCCATGCTTTGCCTTGTCACTATCCTTTGCATTTTCGGGGTCTGTTTTGGGGTCTGTTTTGGGGTCTGTTTTGGGGTCTGTTTTGGGTGGCCCAAGAAACAGGGCTTCCAGCGGATCTCGCCCAGAGAGACCTCTCATAATCGGAAATGTGAATCAGTAAGTGGGATCTGTACCCGTGTTCGGTGATTTTCATTAACGGCGGTTATACGCTTTTGAAGCCATTCGACGTGCATCAAACAGCCTATCAAACTACCAGACCAAGCTCCGTGAAATTAGATGGCACTCTCGTTGATCTGGAGCAGGGCGGCAACCATCATGATCAGCAGGAAGCCCGTTGGGGGGCTCCACATAGTGCGATCCCCAGGCGGCAGGCCGTGGAGACTCGCCTGGGAGTAGATGGTACCTGGACCATTCCATTCATTCATGTACAAATGGGGACTCGTATGGTTGAAATTTGGGAGGTTTACTTGATCCCCTTCCGCGACATGACAATCAAATTACTTCATTCATATGGTAAAGACATGGATGCATTCAGTAACTGTGGTCAGACTCCAGCTTTTACATGGATCCCTCCTGGGTGGGCTGATTTAAAGGGATTGCCACCCAATACTCCACCACCTTTGGTCTGTTAATGCGAGCAACTTCTCCATTTGTCAATTGGTGGCTGTTTAGTCATTTATCTTGTTCTAGCTTCAGAATATCAAATGCCCACCACTTACTAGGATAATTCCTCCTATCATATAATCACCTGGGTTATCCCATTTCTCCCAATTTATGCCCTAAGATTTAATTACTTGAAGCAAGATCGAAATACCCCGGTATATACTGTCATCCTTATTATAATACTTTTCTGGTTCCTGCCCGCTTATTGGTTCTATTATATGTTCTTTATCAAAACCATTATACCTAACACCCTTCTCACCCAACTACGCGTGAAGCTTACCAACTGCAAAATAAAGTTAAATACAAGACTGGAGCCCTCTTGGGCGACGTCAATATTTCCCTCCCTATCTAGACCTGCCACCCGGAGGTGAGCCTTACCAATCCTCCCCCCTTCTCATTAATTCAGGATGTGACCCAGCTTAATTAGTCTTCTAGCTTGTTTGCAATACCACTCTCTTCAGACCTTGCTTGCACTAATACAGTCCTCAGGACTTGAAACTCCCATCTTCAATCCTCCTAATTTTAATGCCTCCCTAGGTACCTCCCACGGTCCAGGGCCAGGTGTTCTCTCCTTCGCGGAGTAAGATTGTATAATCACCCTAAATATATTCCCTTGTCTTTATCACCCCCTTTCAGCAATCAGATTACTGGAGTTCCTACAGCAACCACCAGTTAGCATTAATGCGCCCTCACAAGCCCCAACAGCAAAGCTAAGGAGAGAAAGAAGGTCTTGAGACTGGTCCTATCTACTTCTTATCAAGGAAGCCCTTCTATCAGTGCCTGACAATACATTAATAATCCATGAATTTTATGCGTGGTTCCAGCAAAACACTTCTCAAGGACAGGATCCCACAAATTAAACCTGGCCAAAGACTCTTCGCGCTACCTTATCATCACACAAGGTAAGCCTCTCAAATTTGGTTTCATTATTAATCTTAGAGAGGTACTAACACATGAGTCATTCAAAGGGTTTCAAAGCTGGAGATAAAAGCAAAGTTAGGGGGAGGGTTGTGAAGTCATGGAGAATAACAGAGACAGCCATAAAAAATAATATTCCGCACAGAAGGGGCCAGGGAGGGAAACCCCAAAGGCCCACATCTACACCCCAGCTAATTTTACCAGCACCAACTCTTGGAACATCCAAGGAGACAAAGAAGGAACCATAATATTTAGGTTATCTAATTTCAGTATTCCCTTTAAATGGACTCTAGGATACTCTTATTAAGGGTTAACTATGTATTATCTTTTATAGAAAGTAGCATAATAACAAATGCAATATTACAACAATTTTTGGAACCCCCCTTCGCACCTTCCTTAAGACCATCTAACACCAAAGACCTCTAAAATTATAGTCTCTCTAAAATTCATAGACAAAAATATTCTAACACTAATAATATTTCCTGATCTCAATATTAAATTCATTAAACTTTCCCCTTATTCTAACATTAAACCCAACCAATTTTAAAGCGGCAGAAAGTTCCAGCTATGGAAAAATTATCAAGCCATAATATAATAGCCCGCCTAATGTTCAATTAAGATAATATTATTCCTCTATAAGATTCCCATATATCAAATGTCATAACCAAATAATTTTAAAGCTACTTAAATTTCCACCTTCTTAACATTCCGCTGCTCTAATATTATCACTGATTAATATTCCACCCACAAAATATAAACAAGAGAATATTTTCTGAGAAACTAAGGAGCTTTAGGGGTATAGCTAAAATCCCATTACAATACTTTAATTTCAAGCGCACTCTGCCCAATATTTAATCAATTCAGCAAGAGCATGTCCAGGCTCTCCAAAATCAATCCAATCTAGCATACTCTAGCTGTTTCCTCTGGAGAGTCTAAAAGTAGGCAGAAATAAGCAACTTTAATATATCAGTTACAAGACCACAGTCTCATAGTCAGCAGCCCCTGGTCCAATAAATCTCAGGAAAAGACATCAAACTCATGCCAGTGGCCTTCCAACCAGGATTAAATAAAGTACCTAAATATGTAAGGCATCAAACTGCTGACTCAGATGGTCCTATTCCTCTGATTACATGGCCATAATAGCCAAGCACCCTCTCACAACCACCCATTATAAATGGAAATCCTCTCAAAGCCCGAAGCAAAAAAAAAAATAGCCACTATCTATGCCATCAATAGGTTTTCCATATTTATATATCAGTTAAAGGTACCCGCCACAAATCATTCCACTATTATCACAGCAAAAATAAGCGAGAGCCAGCATGAAAATAAGAATTAACTATCAGTGGGGACTCTTGGGTTCCAGTCCCCACTTTTAGAAAGTATATAACCCACCCACCGTGGGTTTAAAGAAAGAGTGACAAATATTTCATAAGCACAAGGCATGACTTTTATCCAGTAATAGAGTAAGGTAACACTAGTAAATCTTCATGAGTTAATGGTGTTGGAAATCTTGCCTACAAACTACAGCCAGGCTTTATTATCTTTAATCATGAACTTTATACTCCGGGGGCCCGGGGGTTGCATATATAATTCTCTCAGCCCATCAAGTTCCAACCATAAATTATCTTATTCTATCAAGAGATCTTTATACTACTCTTCTTCCCACATATTAATATTCTCTCCAATCTGTTCAACCATGGCCCTGACAGCTGGCAGCCAAGGGAATGCCCCTTATAATGCAGCATCTAATACTATCAATCATTTACAGAATATACTACATGGGTCTGGCAATCAAATCACAGCCTCCCTCCACAGAATAGCCAGTAATATATTGTCCCCTCCATGCTTTAATCACATGATTAAGAAAGCATATGGGAAAACTCCCCAGTCAGTCCAAGTTTTTGACCAAGAATACCATCATGTGGCCCAGGTAGTGTTTGAGAATAAGACAAAATATCTATAATAAAGTAAGCTTAAGGTACCTAGATCCTCTGTTAGATCCACTTCTACAATTAATTTAACATCTCCCAGTTTTTACAATCTCAAAACTCATTTCTTGCAGAAGCAGTCAGGGCAGGGCTTTCAGAAGAACCAATACCATCTAATTTAACCACCAACTTCTCCTTCATTACTAAGCCAATTATCCAGTCCATCAACATTTCTGAACCAAGCCTGAAGAACTTAAGAGAAAAGTACAAACACTAGCAGAAGGTCATACCAGAATTTAAGGGTGACCGCGTCTTACTTACACAGATATTTTAGAAGGATTATAAACAGCTTCTCAAGGAGGATGTAAATCTATTTCAAAATGCTGCTCCCCATATCATCAAATCTTTTTAAAAAGATAGGAGGGATACAGTTGCAAGATACCCACAGATCTTTAAGAGCAACCTCCTTCCTGTATTAGATTCCTCATCTCATCACAGTCATATTCCTGCTAACTCCCACTAGATTCTTAATACCAGTGGCACCTTTTTATCAATAGCAATCCTATTTAGCCTATCAAAGGCCAGAATTAAAATTAATAAGATATACAAATCATTTTTAGACATTCAGTATTACATAGCAAGTAAGAAAGGGCAGGATAAAGAGCAATTAAATAATGCCCCTGACAGAGAAGAGAAAGTAATCAGGCCCCATCTATTCTCATCATTACAGGCATTCATAAATAGTTGGTCAAAGAAATAAATCATCACAGGCTCTTAGCTCTATACCTAGATACTCCAGGCCCAAATCATCAAATACCCATGATCAATAGCATCAAAACTCACCAAGCAATCTCTCGCGATCTCTCCCCTGACAGAATACACTCATTAAACAAGAATTTCCAATCCAAACTTTTTGGTAGAAGTAATGGGCCACTTGGATTATTATTATCAGCCATGGAAACTCAGCATCCAGGCCTCAGAAGACTCCCAGATCAATTACTTCACCCAAGCAAGTGATATCAATAGGTCTTAATCAATTATCCTTTAAAGTCTCAGGGAGGCTGAAGGCCAGCAGGGCTTCCAAAAAACTATCCAGAGCAAGGTGTTGCTAAACATGGAACCTCTGGAGGTGGATTTTAGCATGGCAACCTGATTCTGGATCAGATCATGATCTGTAAATCACAATCTAGCCATGGTACTAATCCCACAAGCCAAATCTGACATGACTCATTCCCACAGGAGAGTAGATATCCAAAGCCAGTGGCCCAAAGCAGGCCCAAATCTCATGACCCAAGACCCGTAAAGCTTTTGGCCAATAGTATTAAAATTTAAGTCATGTCATGGCTCTTGAATAAACCATGGCCTTTGTTGGGAAAGTGTTAGAGTGGTCAGTAAAAACCATGGTAGTTGAATAGGCTGTATAACCTTTAAAAAGTATGGCCTCAACTTAAACCATCCCACACCTCTGATTACACGGCCACCATGGCTGAGCGCCTTCAGACAAACACCCACAATAATTGCAAATCCACTTCGGAAGCCAAGGCATTCGCGGAAACACGCCACCAGGCTCCTTAATAATCACATGTCATGATCAAATTTATATATACTTAGAAAAACAGAGCACAAACTCTGAGAATTCCTATATACAGCATTATTATACAGGGGCTCTTGGGGCAATTATTAAGATATTACAGCATTCTCATGCCCCTTCCTATCCTGAGCCTTTCACCACCAGGAGACCACTAAGTCATGCCCCTCACTATCTCAGGACAGCACAAATAAAATAACAAAAGTCCAAGGACCAATAAGAGATATAATTAAATACAGGTATTCTGGCCTCAACTTTGTGCTACAGGCCAATTAAATTATGCTAAGACACTGAAGACCAATTTCTTCAACCGCCTGCTCTAAAAGATTTCTCCTATTTACTCTATTTTCCTATATTAACAGCAGGAAGACATTAACTCACATGATACTGGGACTCTAGTTATTTTGAGGCATGCCTCCCAAACCCATATAAATTCACACCACTTAACACTAATACTAATCTAAATTCAGCTGTTTACAATAACCTGCTTTGCATCCCTCGCAGAGAGCATTATTATAAGGCTTACTACTCTGACCTGAATAATACAGAGGGCCATCCATCTCTACCCCCTTCCATTTCTTCAGACAATATATAACCCGCTCGGCATACAATTCATCCAAGTATGGTCAGCTAAGAGCTTTGCAACTTCTACAACACTGGTAATACACCCTTGCATTATATTAATTATGGTGGTACATCCATATTATCACTGCGATTTTCTTGCTCGACCATCTAGTAAAGCTGCATGTGCGGGTCCAGCAGGTAAACCAGCCCATAATATTAGTATTATACTCTTTAATACATCCCCCAGGGCCATCCACATGGTAAAATCTAAAAAAGAGGTTTTCCTTCTCTAGTAGGTTAGCCACCTTGCTGTGGATCACTGGATACATAGACTATTTTTATATTCCTTTTTCTTTTTAATCAGGCATCCTGGGCCTTGGATAAGGGACTAAAAAATAACAGAGAGTATTAGAAATCAGGCTCCTAATTTCGCGGAGAATCATACCAGTGACCACGCTTGGTTTCACAGGGCTGCTATTAAGGCCCTTATTCAATATTACTTAGGGGGGGTGAGTCTGATTAAAGGGGGAAAGGTCATGTTTTAATAGGAGACCCTCGTGAACTTGGACGTGACAGCTGAGCACTAACTACACAGCTGGCGGTTGGATGAGGCGACGTGATTAGGAGTCACACTGCATGGTCCTTTTATTATGGGTGCGACTGTTCTATTTTTTGCAGTGTTCACCCTTAGGATTATATAATTAAGATTACGTTCTTAAAGAGCTATCATAGGATTAAATTTGTTTTATCTTCTCAGAGCACTTTGCTCCTGAGACTCTAGCCAGGCGTGCTTGTCTCTTGGTCCATCAGATTAATGATTAATTAAGAGAAGCGAGTCAACCAAGCCACATGAGTAAAGCCTAATTTGGAATCAAGCCTGCATTCAGCAGAAGTAGTCCCCGTCGTCCGCCGTATCCAAAGAGTTGGCAGCTGCTCCACTTATTAAAGTAGGGTCAAATTGGATTCAGCCTGGTAAACAACTCATGCTTTGAAAGTTCACACCTGAAAATAGCTATTTCTAAAGTAAGTGAACATGCTGGAGGTACATGTAAAAGATATATATAACTATGAAACTAGAAAAAAAAATTCCAATCACTTCCAACTAGAAACGCCCCAGCCTGGCTCGCCAAAATAATTTATATCATGAAATTCAAGACCGATGGTGGCTGTAAACATAATAGAAAACCAGGGACAGTAGGTGCAGCCACTACTATGCTTAAGAAAAAGGCTGGGGGAAGAGATTATTAAAGAAAATTACTTCCACAATATCCAACACCCACAAGCCAACAGGCTGAAATCTCAGGCATCATTCTCACACTTAAGCAAGTCCTAGAAAGGCATGAGTTACTAAGCATAAATCCAGTCCTAGACGTCACAATACGCGCAGATTCAAAGTATGCGATTGGGTGTATGATAAAATGGATTTATAAGTAGTTATGAAATAAATAGACCAATACTGAAGGTAAGGAGGTTGCAAATCAAGATCTTATTAAAGAGGCTTCTTGGCTTGATAATAAAATAAGGGAGCTGGGACGGGTGCAATATGGGTGGATACTAAGGAAATAGACTAAGGAAGTGGATAAGTTATATAAAGAGAATATGAATGAACAAGAGAGGGCAAATTACTTATTTAACTCAGATTAATAACTCTGTGGTTCAGGTTGTCCATGTAAAATAAAGAAATCAAAAGAAACGCGAACTTTTGTAATAAGTTAGGATAATCTAAATTTGTTAATGTTCCTCCAAGGCAGGCTCACCATGCCCTGTATATCACCAACAGCACTAATTCTCAGTGCTTTTCCAGCAGGGCTAAATATGTTATCTCTGAGAAGGCAGGACTAATTACACCTCCTAATCAGCTCTTAAATCCCAAAGTGGCGCTGAGGAACCTCTGTCCCTGGTAAGATGAGACACAGATTGGCCAAAGGCAGTGTCTGCCTTAGATTCAGTAGACTCAGCCATGTAACAAGGAGTAACAAGGGCCAACCAAGCACTTTTCTTGATAAGAATAGGGCCATCATTCACTGTTCTGTTACCTGACTAGCTAGTGGCCCAGCATCCTAGGATGCTAGAAGGACAGCAATGAAGGGGGCTATAAGTACCAAAGCCCCTCGCCCCAAGTTTATTAATTTCCTACCAACTTCATTCACTCTTCAACATGTTATCTTGCATGGTAGAATAACCCCACCTCTTAAAAGTCCAAGAGCTCCTCAGCCAGTTTATTAACCTAGTGATTGCCCATCCAACTGCTTATCTCCAGGACTCACCACAGGTATGATCAGCAAATGGTCCTGCTTTTGGTAGTCAACTAATATGCAATCAGTTCCGCACCGCGATCCATCATCTCTATAAAAAGGTCCCAGACGTCGCGCAGGCAATTACAGGAATAATCCAGGAGGCTTCCAAGATCAGTGACCCTGGTGAAGATACTAAGGCCTGAGTATATAAACAGAAATCAGACCATGATCCCTCATACCATCCATCTAAATCAGCAAAGGTTGAGATCTCACAAGAGCAGCCTCCAAAATCTCCACTGAAAACAGACGGTCATGTGGGAGAGATAAAAAAGGCTGTCAACAAGAACCCATCTACAAGCGATGAGCGTGCAAGCAGCGGGGAGATACCACAGGGCCCACCTCCAGGAAAAGCCCAACCAGAAGCGGAGGCTGCAATCAAGACACCCCCAACACCGCCAAGGCAAGATGAAAGCCCTTCTCATTCAACCCAGGTGGGGGTAAAGGAAATGCCCAAGTCAGTTGGGGCCAGCAGTGCGGCCGGCCCACCCGCACCAGCCCTGTCCATCACAGTATTGTTTTCCATTCAGGAGTTGGTCCTCAAGGCCGCTAGAACCCTTCACCAGCTCAGCTAATATCTAAATGGTGTGCCCCAGAATGTACATCAAAGGGTGCTACAGTTAATACAGGGGGATGAACCGCAGGCACTCGCGGCGTTCTTGGGTGACCGATGGTCGGATGGTTCAATATGGATCCAGGTCTTAATGGCAGGGGAAGCCAAAAAGAGCCAGGTCATAATCTATACCCTTTTGGACTGTATCAGGTTCTGGAATTAATATGCAAGTCAGCTGCAGCGGGCCCAGGAGATGATCTCCACCAAGAAGGGCCAGCCCGTCAGCTGGAGGGGAGCAGCCCTTCACGTGCGGGGCCACATGGAGGAACAGATAAGCAGATTTAGGAGGTAGATCAGTAGCATGGGGATGGTCAGGCTGCCCAGCAACCAGACTGGGGGTGGTACAGCCCCCACCACCCTGACCAAGCAAGAGAAAGAATCCAGAAGGAAATATATCAGTAACTGGCTTAACAGAGAAGAGAAGCTAAACATACTGGTAAACACGCTAGGGTTAGGGATCCTCTTTAGTAAAAGAATTTGGTAGGGCCGTGACAGTAAAAATACTCTCATCCTGTGCTAATACCTGCCAGGGAGTATATAAAGACTAAAATAAAACACCTGGAGCAGTTAATTTATAACACTCAAGGCAATCCCTAATATATGAAGCTGCTAAGGATCCTGGGCCCACAACTGGGGCACTTGGTAAATCACAGGTTACTGAATTTCTGTGAGTTCCTCATGAGCTTGGAACAAAAGGGGCTGGCAACAGAGATAGAGGCCCAGCAGCTGCGGATTGCATTTTCCTTGGCCAATGTAAGTTACTCATCAGTGGCCAAGAACCACCACCACTTATTAATCTATAGGAAGCACTCCCCACCAGGGCCCTGGAAGCAGCCATTAACAGCTTAGTCAATAAGGTCCAGACCAAGGTGTTCAAACAGACTAAGTCCAGCCCCAACAACATGTTGGCCGTGAATAAAAGCATGGAGCTGGAGCAGTTCATCCTTCAGCACCTTCATCAGGGTAAATATCTTGATTTCTGGACTATTTTCACCACAATGCAGATCTTCGATCGGCCAGGGTTTGTTCAACATAGCATGAGCATCCCTCTTGACCACACCACACCCACCAAGCAGACCCGACCAGTTTGACAACCACTGGCGGCTTGGGCCAAGCAGATTTCCAAGTATTAATAACAAGTAAAAGAGGACTTTGGGGGCGTGGTTCTATTGGTATTTTTTTACCCCCTAAATCACAGGAATCATCATTACACGCTCCTGGAAATCAATAAATAAGAGCAGGTGATTCATCACTATAATTCCCTGGCGGATATAAAGGGAGTTGATGCAACCTAGGTAGCAAGATTAGTAAAGAAAGAGTTCAGTGCCTTGAAGTTTTTCTATTAGGAAAGAGTAAGTCAGTCTTATCTCTATTAGGCACCTGGGTTAACTAGATAGTAGCCTACCCCACAACAGGATGATTCGTGGAGTTATGGTTTCCAAGTCATCTAGAATTTCCAGCGCTTATCCAATAATCTTTAAATTAAAGAGTGGGATATAGTTTTAAACTCAGAACCCATGATATTAGAAGTAATTCAGGGGCTTGTAACATGTATCAAGAATGGAGCTGTAGTAAAATACAAACATTAAGACATGTTCCACTTCCATACCCTACACCACTTTCCTTATTAAGTAATGGTCCACTGTACAACAGGGAATTCACTTCAAGAGGTACAAAACAAGCAAGGGGAGGTTGTGATTTTTTAAGTAGTAAAGTTAAATTTGTATTTCCCCTGGAATATCCAGCATTAATGAACACTTTCAGCCATGTCCTTCACCCATAGTGGTGGAACTCATTCAGCAGCCTCCAGCGCCTTCATACAAATAAAGGGCAGGTCCCAGTGCCTAGGCCCGGAGAAAGCCCGGGCCGGGCCAAGTATATCACAAGAGGACTCAGGTGGCCACCAAGCCTTGGTTCCCTGCCCTCCAGCTGGCTGATGCATACGTCGGATAAGATATCACCAGATAGAGCCTAAGGCCGAGAGATTTTACAGAAAGATAGCATTTATTTAGCATATGCCTTGTCTGCCCCAGGGCATGTCCAAGCAAGGAAATTTAAGCAAACCTAGGGAAAAAATTTTAGTATTTAAAAACTGTATAAATAAATAATATTTACTGCATATAACTTTAGTAGCAATAAAATTAGCTCCATACAATATTAGCATTCTCAGAATTTTCCTAGTCTTAAAAGTTAACAGAACAGAGGAAATTTAAATAGCCTTAACATTGCAATTTAATTATCTTCGGTCTTTAAGAAAGCATAAACAGCCTGGTTTATCATACCCGGTCTACTCCTAGATAGAAAACAGATGCTAGGTTAAATGTAGGTGGTATTTTAACTAGAAAACCAAAGATAGACAGGAAAACTCGATACAGGTGATGTTGGGAATTATTTTGGTGTTGAGGTCATCTGTAGGTCAAACATGACAAACAACCCCAATCAGGAATGGTGCGTACTCACTCGCTCCAGGTCAGTGACTGCCTGAGGTTATGTGGTCCCGATGGCCGTCACATGGTTGCTAGATTTTCACAAAGTTGCATTTGTTATTGTGCTAATTGCTACAATGATCTAACTGCTTCTACATAGACTGTTCCTTCTACGTAGTAGACCGTTCCTTCTACATAGGCTATTCCTTCTACATAGGCTGTTCCTTCTACGTAGACCGTTCCTTCTACATAGTAGACCGTTCCTTCTACGTAGTAGACCGTTCCTTCTACGTAGTAAACCGTTCCTTCTACGTAGTAGACCGTTCCTTCTACGTAGGCTATTCCTTCTACGTAGGCTGTTCCTTTCTACGTAGGCTATTCCTTCTATGTAGGCTATTCCTTCTATGTAGACCATTCCTTCTGACCTAGGCTGTTCCTTCTATTGGCACTTGCCTGAACAGAACCCAAGAGGTGCACTAAATGAAGGGTGGAAATCACAGTACTCAGTGGGTTTTTCTTACTATCTAACATTACACTCCATGATAGTCTATAGCCGCACAAAAAGTTGTTTCCAGGGAACACAAATCCCGATGGAAAAATCAAGCCTCAGCAACAATATAAAGCAAGTGTTGGGGTTTCAGATATGGCGTAAGCATTTTTATTTGTGGTATGGCTTTCACTATCCACCAAATTTCTCTTTATCAAGAAATAGCACTGCCTAAAAAAATACCATTAATATTTCAATTAATGTATGCTGAAATGACTTGGCCCATTTTATAAGGCTAAGGGCCACACTTTTGGAGGGCCATACTTTTAAGGTTGGCAGTTAAAAAAGCATGTTTTGCCCTTGAGCAAGAACCACATTGCAGATCAACTTCTTTGCCCTGTCTAATGAAATCTTTTTCTCTATGCTGATATAGCACGGCTCACTAATCAGATCAGATGTGGGCGGGGCTTTTTGGCGGCCCAAAATGAAGGGCCTTGACTTAGTCCTGGGTCGCGTTCACCACCACCCTCGCTTGGCCTCGAGTGGTGCAGGTTGCGCAGTGGGAAGCCCTGTGACAACGCCTGGATAGAGAAGGGGATTAACATCAACAGTTGAGTCCAACCCCAGTTACCCAGGTCCCAGGGCCTAGGCCCGGAGAAAGCTGGGGCCTAGCTAACTCTCTCACAGGATAACTCAGGTAGCTACTAAGCCTTGGCTCCCCGCCCCCCAGCTGGCTGATGCATATGTCAGATGAGATATCACCAGATGGAGCCAAAGACTGAGAAATTTTACAGAAAGATAGCATTTATTTGGCATATACCTACATAGAGACCGGACTATCAAAGACTTGCACAGAAAGAAGCCCTGGACCCTGAAATTATTACCTAAATTAAAATACACCAGCATTACCTCTTCACGCAACTCAAGGGCAAATTTAGTACAGTACAGCTACGACCCCAAAATTCTAGCAGCAAGTATTAGAGCCTCCTCAAGCTTAGTCTCTGCCAAGAACTTCCTCCCCAATATTCAAAGCTTCTATTGTAGTTACTCTTTTTAGTAATTTAACTGGGTGTTAGAATCCCCCAATATATTAGTAAAGAGAGCAACAGAAAATATATCTTACTAACTAGTTTACCAATTATAACCCCAATCACAGGAGACATATTCCTAAACATATATTAGCACCACATATCTTGCTATTTTTATTTGCGAAGTACTTTCCTATCTACAGATATTAAAATAGAACCACACTTTTAAAGGGCCATTTTGGCGGTTCAAAAAGCGTGTTTTACCTTGGGCAAGAGCCACCTTTTGGATAGGGTTGTTCGCCCTGCCCAATGAAGTTTTTTCCTTTGTTACTGACAAAGCATGATTCACCAATCAGTTCAGATGCGGGCAGGGCTTTTAACAGCTTAGCACCAGTGACAGGTAAGCACTAGTGACAGGTGAGCACCAGTAACAAGTAAGCACCAGTAATAGATGAGCACCAGTGATAGGTAAGCACCAGTAATAGGTGAGCACCAGTGATAAGTAAGCACCAGTGACAGGTGAGCACCAGTAACAGATGAGCACCAGTAACAAGTAAGCACCAGTGTTAAGTAAGCACCAGTGTCAGGTGAGCACCAGTGACAGGTGAGCACCAGTGACAAGTGAGCACCAGTAACAGGTGAGCACCAGTGACAAGTAAGCACCAGTGACAGGTGAGCACCAGTGACAGGTGAGCACCAGTAACAGGTGAGCACCAGTAACAAGTAAACACCAGTGACAGGTGAGCACCAGTAACAGGTGAGCACCAGTAACAGGTGAGCACCAGTGACAAGTAAGCACCAGTGTCAAGTAAGCACCAGTATCAAGTAAGCACCAGTGACAAGTGAGCACCAGTGACAGGTAAGCACCAGTAACAGGTGAGCACCAGTGACAGGTGAGCACCAGTAACAGGTAAGCACCAGTAACAAGTAAGCACCAGTGTCAAGTGAGCACCAGTGTCAAGTAAGCACCAGTGTCAAGTGAGCACCAGTAATAAGTGAGCACCAGTGCCAGAGTATCATTAAACAAACATGAAATTAGCTAGAGAAAATATTTGGCATCTAAGAACATTGTGGGTGGATAATATTTACTGTATATAAATTTCTAGTGGTTATAAAATTAACTTCATACAATGTAAGCATCCTCGGAATTTTCCTAGTCTTAAAAGTTAGCAGGATTTAATATCAGAACGGGGGAAAATTTAAATAGATTTAACATTGTAATCACGGAATATTATCAAGGCTAGAATATTTTCATAATTAAATCTTAGAGCTGGAGTAATTTTAATTGCGTTTGGTGTTAGACGGTCTTTAGATTGTTACAAAGTTGCATTTGTTATTGTGCTACTTGCTACAAATATCTAGCACACTTTTTTCCCTGCACACATCCCCCAAGAACAGGTGTGCTCTGGAGCAGGGGAAGTATGCTCCGGAGCAAGAACAGGTGTGCTCTGGAGCAGGGGAAGTATGCTCCGGAGCACACCTGTTCTTGCTCCGGAGTCCACTTAAGATCTAAGAAATATCTGAGTAATGTATAGGGTTTTAGGCTAATGACCTTGAGTAAAAAGGTTCCTGGGCACATTTTGCTCAAGTCAGATCTGATTCATTGGAGGTTATTAAGATGTAAAACACCATTCACCGGCCATATTCCCAGCTGGAGGATCATTTAGGCTATTACCAAAACTATTAGAGTTATGATATAAAATTATGATTATTTTTCTTTCTTCAAGACTTCTCTGGTCCCATTTTACACTCCATATCTTTATTACTTATTTTTATTGGCACTAGGTAATGCGTGTTCTGTCTGTGTTAACAATTGCTGGTGGTGCAAGAGATTTGGGGTTATTCTATACCAACTGTGATTCCATAAATGCCCAGAATCCAGACTCATCAGCAGAAAAAAGAAGCACGTGGCCAGACTCTCTGATGTGAATGTCAAGGCAGATATCAGCACCACACATCTTACTGTATTTATATAATTTCTTGATTAGGCTAGCTTTGCAGCGATCATGTTTCTGCTGGATTAACTTTCTAGCTTTTGGAGTTTGGGGTTTTGTTATGGCCATATTAAAGGAAGATGAATAGTAAAGCAGGCTCTTGATTATGAGAAATTAGAAATCTCAGTTAACAGAGCCTTTAAGTTAGTGTTTATAACCATGACAGGGGCCATAGTACTCAAGGGCCACAATGTGAAATATGTAAATACATCTTTTATTGCTTGTTGAAAGGCGCCTAATTCTCCCCCATTATTAAAATGTTGGTTGACCATCTAATTCTCAAGATTACCTGAACTGAAATATTAATAAGGGATTATATAAAAAAATAAGGGCAAGAGGAGATTGATTATTCTGACGCTGCTCCTTTATTGAATATATTACTATCTTATATCCTCTCCCACTTCCATCCAGTACTTAGAACAGCATTGAACAGTATTTCCCTCTTAAAAAGGGGGGCTAGATTTTAATACCTTGTATTTTATGGTATTAATACAATAACATAGTTGCCTCGAACATCTAATAAGAAGAAGCCTCTTATTTTCTAGATAATGGTCCAGATGAGACAGCGGCCAACTCCATGGCTAATCTCTGATCCGCCTGTATATTTATGATGGGCTCAAGGTGTTGACTGATTAACTAAGCTAAAAAAATATTATCTGCTAATTTAGTGCAATCTCTACTGCAGATAATGCTGCGAGCTCTAAATCAATCAACATCCCTCTTATTCCTGGTGATAGAACATTTAGAATATTATAAAATATAACTATGGGCAAACTAATCTCGTCTCTGGTAAATAAATCATTAAATATTATTAGAGTTCTTGAAAGAAAAAGGTGTCTCTGAAATTCTACCTGGTTTCATGGGCTATTACTTTTAATTAGCACCATGAATTAGTGAGGCAATAATAACATTAATACTTCTTAGAATATTTAACTTTTATTAATATTAATCAGATATAAGGAGCTGGGGTATCCTGTGCAATCTTAATTAGCTGCAGCCATGGAGGAAATAATATAAAAAGCCACAGCATAAAAGATCTTCAAGCTATTATTATTATATAAAGTTAGTGACCTGAACCAGGAGCCAATCAGATAATATATTCTTAACATTTCTAATTTTAGTAAGAATAAATGCAAGGCTGATGAGCCAAGCTGACTCCCCTTCTAGTTTATTAGTCTTGCCTTAATACTGGGATTAAAGGTGGCCTGGCCTTGAAAAATATTCCTTTCATAGTACCCCTAAATAAACAACAGGGATTGTATTGGGTCCTGTTAAATACTGCCAAATAAGGCAGGGTTAATTATACTGGCCTGGACAGCTAATTGAGGGCAAGGAGGCAGGGGAGAAAATTTAAGGCCTTTAATGGCATGAAGGAGAATAGCAAAGCTGGCAGGCTGGGAGAGAGGGTCTGGGAAGAGATACTAGGGGAATATACTCCAGTGGAGGATAGAGTAGTTATTAAAGGGGATTAAATAGGAGTCTGGCCAGTCAGCAGTTGTCTGGGATATTCTTTAGATAAAGAAAGAGGGGATTCCCAATTAAAATTATCATATTTAATAAGTAACACATTAGGAGATAGCTCAGGACATGCTGATCAGGCGTCTGACAACATTACTAAATTAGAATCCCAGCTAACCTCTATTCCTGACCTTCTTCAGCCCGCATGGGCGGCGCGCACCATGGAATCCATCCTGACAGATTATGTCAAACTCAACTCCACCCTGGCAGCCTGTGAATAGCAGGTCAAGAGTGTGACAGTGACTACAAAGATTGAGAAGATCCAGGACTATGCAGGGGAGCTGGCAGAGCTGGAATACAGCCAGGCAGTGCATGCAATTACAAAGAACCATGGGGTTTTTACAGGCAGAGATATCTATTCACAGTATATTAAAGCAGTGTATTAAGATATTATTATCAAGGGCGCGGAGTGATTAGATCCAGCCACATTACTAACTGTTATGGGTTGCCTAGATAACTTTACAATGGCCAAGAAGGTTGCTACCAAGATATTCATGGCCAAAGCTGGCTACAGGACAAGTCTACCAAATCAGCATTAATGCCAGAATCTGTGGAGGAATTTATTTAATATCTGGAGAGTAGGTGTCAGCAAACTCCTTCTTTATCACATAAAGGAGTTTGACTGGTTTTATCATGAGTACCCTAGAAATGCACCAGTTGGGTTGATAGACATGGTGGTATTGTGGGAAAAGATATACAGGCCACTGATTGAGCAGCTGGAAAGTTAAGTAGCTAAGAAGGATCAAGGGGATTACACTGGAAGGTCATGATTATGGTAATTATTTATCATGGAAAGACTTGAGATTCCTGAGGGGTGCTGGAATAGTGCTAGTAATTATTAGGCTTTGCCTGCAGAGGAGGCGGCCTATTGATTAATGACAACATGGTCAGCAACCTTGACAGACCAGCTGAGAGGGTTACTTAATATTTTAGATGGTAAATAGGATTATAATAAATCCAAGTTTATTACTTTTTACTCTCAAGGTCAGGATTTTCTTTTAGTTTGCTTGATTATGCTGATCGAGCAGGGGGATTATTTGGGTGTATTTGCTGGGATAATTTGGTATTTAGAGGATCTTGATATCATACATGGGATTATTGGCCTGGTGGAGAAACTTTAGCTGGATTTATCCTAAGTCACAGGGGCACTCAACCTGATAAGAGTCATGCCGCCAGATGGTGATGTAAATATATGTCTTTGATGGGAGTTGGTTGAGGACTTAGTAAAAGATACCCAGGGTTTAACATGGAGGGTATCAGTTCAGGCCCTCCAGGACATTAAAGCATTCAAGAATATTATCCATGCCGCGCCGTGGGAGTAATATCATATGCACCGGTCGTCGGTGGGCGCAAGAAAGGGATTTATGAAGGTGTGGATGGAGGGCTAAGTTCAAGCCTGGATGAAAGTGCCAGAAGCGGAAAATTCGAAGTGACGAATCACGAGACATGTCATGTGACCTATCGGCCTCAACAGACATGCTAATATCGACAGCACCCCGGAACAAAAACCAAATTTCCTGTGAATCTTGTTAATGACCCTCAAGGTTATATTCCCGGATTGCCTGGACTCCCAGGTTAAAGTGACTCCCAGGGTTATATTCCTGGAATCATACTCCTAAGATTATATTCCTAAGATTAGATTCTTGAATTACGATGACTGGGTTAAAATAACTCTTAGGATTATATTCCTGGATTATAATCACTCTTAGAATCATATTCTTGGATCACAATAACTAGGATTATATTCCTGGATTATAATCACTCTTAGAATCATATTCTTGGATCACAATAACTCCCAGAATTATACTCCTAGATGCCTTGATCCTGGGTTAAAATAACTCCTAGGATTATATTCTTGGATTATTATCACTCTTAGAATCATACACCTGAGATTATATTCCTGAGATTAGATTCTTGGATTACGATGGCCCCTAAGATTATATTCCTGGATTACATTGTTCCTGGGTCAAAGCAGTTCCTGGGTCAAAGCAGTTCCTGGGTCAAAGCAGTTCCTGGGTCAAAGCAGTTCCTGGGTCAAAGCAGTTCCTGGGTCAAAGCAGTTCCTGGGTCAAAGCAGTTCCTGGGTCAAAGCAGTTCCTGG